>JAGFMK010000029.1:0-138127 GCA_021030975.1 Lichenothelia convexa
TAGATTAAACAATATTACAGTCAAGAATTAGTATCCTTTACTATTAATTTAGGAGATATTAAATCGCCTATTAAGAGTAAAGTACTTTATAAAATTAGACGTGATTGCCGCGTTTAATAGAATCCGGATCAAAGACGGTCAAGAATGGCTTACAGTATTTAAGACATATTTTAGCCTATTTAAATACCTAGTTATACCCTTTAGACTTGCAAATGCTCCAAGCACTTTTCAGCATTATATTAATGATATCCTCTTTGAATATCTAGACCGCTTCTGCACCGCCTATATTGACGACATCTTAATATATAGTGACTCACTAGAAGAGTATAAGGAGCACGTCCGGCAAGTTCTTACTAAGCTACAGGCGGTAGGCCTTTAGATTAATATCACTAAGTATAACTTCTACGTCCAGGAGGTTAAATATCTCGGATTAATTGTATCTATATCTGGGATTAAAATAGACCCTGCTAAGATATCCGCTATTATTGACTAGCCTACTCCAAGGAACGTTAAAGACATCTAGGCATTCCTAGGCTTTGCAAATTTCTATCGAAGATTTATTTACGGCTTCTTAAGGATTGTCCATCCACTCTACCGGCTTACTAGGAAGGACGTTAACTTTGAATGGACAGATAAATGCCAGGAGGCGTTTGACAAGTTAAAGACGGCGTTTACTACGGCTCCTATTCTAGCATATTTCGATCTAGATCTAGAGTGTATTATTGAAACAGACGCCTCTGACTTTGTCACAGCCGGAATTCTATTATAGAGGGGCCTAGATAGTATTCTATATCTAGTAGCCTTCTTTTTCTAGAAGCACTCGCTAGCAGAATGTAACTACGAGATTTATAATAAGGAATTACTGGCAATTATCCGAGCTTTTAAAGAATAGTGTCTAGAACTAGAAGGTTCTAGAATGCCTGTACAAGTCCTTATAGACCACTAGAACCTAGAGTACTTTATAACAACAAAGACTCTAACACGGCGCTAAGCAAGATAGGCTAAGTTTCTAAGTTAGTTTAATTTCAAGATTTAGTACCGTCCCGGACGGCTAGGTACTAAGCTAGATGCTTTAACTAGGAGGTCAGGAGACCTCCCCCTAGGAGAGGGGGATAGTCGTCTAAAATACCAGAACCAGGTACTCCTAAAGCCGGTTTCTATCAGAAGAAGTAATTTAAGATATACCTATTGCCGCAAACGATATCCTAGAAATAAATACTAAAGAGGCTATTACGAATGTGTACCAAGAATAAGAAACTCTAGGACTAAGGAATTCCCTTACGCTACGGATCTTTGACTATCTATAGAATAATAAACGTCGTCTACCGCCACAGGACTAGAAGCTAAAGCTATCACCTATAGACTTTAAGGAAGAAAATAATAGACTATTTTATAAGTCTAAGCTATGGATCCTAGAGGATGATAATCTATGCCTTACGCTACTACGACTCTACTATAATAGTCCAGCCGCAGGCTATACTAGCATTATAAGGACGTACAAACTTATTACCCGAGACTACTACTAGGTAAATATTAAGGACGATGTTAAATGGTATATCTAAAACTGCTACACCTGTGCTAGGGCTAAAGCTTCACGTTTATGGCGCCACGGCCTATTAAATCCTCTACTAGTTCTAGAACATAGATAGACTGATATATCTATAGACTTTATTACGAGTCTCCCAACCTGTTAATATAATAGAATTAACTACGATAATATTCTAGTGGTTACAGATCGACTATCTAAGTAAGTATATTTTACACTATATGCTACGGAAAATCACGGCATATCCGCTCTGGCTATTACTAATATCTACGTCCGGGATATCTAGAGACTTTACAGCCTACCTAAGACGATTATTTTAGATTATAGAACTTAGTTTGACTCTTTATTCTGGTGATATTTATGTTAACGACTAGGAATTCAGTTGCTTATATCTATAGCCTACTATCCACAGATAGATAGTTAGACTAAATATATAAACTAAGATATTAAACGGTACCTAAGGAGCTACGTTACCTATTTACAGGATGACTAGGTAGACTAGTTACTAATAGCTGAATTCGCTTAGAATAATTCCTTGTCTGAAAGTATCAAGACTACGCCCTTCTTTACAAATTATAGATACTATCCACGCCTAGGTTTTAAACTAGAAACCCTATATTAAGGAGATAGATGTACTAGAGCACAGTTAGTTACTATAGATATATTCTAAGAAAGAATAGATAAACTCCTAGAATATCTACGTGAAGAAATTTCCCTAGCCTAAGCGAACTAAGTCGATCAAGTAAACCGGTTACGTACACCATCTCCTATATTTAAAGAAGGAGATTACGTCTGGCTAGACACTAGGAATATCCGTATAGAACGCCTATTACAGAAACTAGATTAGAAATACTATAGACCGTTTCTAGTAACTAAGGTTATTAGCTCTACAGCTTATTAACTTACTCTACTACTATCTATAGAAATCTATAATATATTCTATATTAGTCTTCTAAAACCTGCTGTAGAGGATCCGCTTCCCGGCTAGAGAAATCTACCACCACCTCCTATTATTACAGACGGCTAAGAGGAGTTTAAAGTCTAAGAAATTCTAGATAGCAAAAGATAAAGACGTAATACTCTATACTATATCAAGTGGATTAGCTGGGAAATACCTACCTAGGAACTACCTAAGTGCCTAGGTAACTGTTAAGACTTAGTCTAAGAATTCTATAAAAGATACCCACGAAAACTATGTGCAGACTAATTCCTACATCTCCTAGGATAAAAAGAATATTACTATACCTATCTAGGACTAAAAGAACTTAGCAAGAGACCAAGTGGCAAAGCTTTAAGCCTCACCTTACTTATAGGATAACCCTAATAGTTGTCTGAATTTTAGGCCTCAGAACGCTATATAAGTACTAGACCTAGTACTACTAGCTAAAGGCTGGATTCCCTTCCCCGGCGCACTAGGGGCATCCCCTATAAGTGGTAAGGCGGAGCTGTAACCCTATATAGCTTATATACTAAGGTACTCGCCTGTGGGGCCCTAGACCCTATTCCTAGGATAGGCTAGATCCTAGGCCTTGAATACTGCTTTCCCCTGTCCAGATGCCTCTGGCTATTAGGTACTAATAGGTCAGCTTAACCACTGTGCTAGAGACACTTGTTGGTTGCCAGTTCATGAAGCACAAGATATACTCTAGGTCCCTAGGAACCACAGCAGCTAGATCTATACAACCAGGACCCCTGTCATTTTGCTTTCTATACGAAACTTGTAGAGCTCGTTGAGCTCTACAACTTTGCAATATATTATGAATCTGTTCGAGCGCTCGTTAAGGAGTTATGATTTTTCAAAGATTGGAACCACCTATGCCCACAGAGCCCGCGGCCAGCGCTGCTGTGCAGCGGATTCCCGGAGCGCCCACTGCGTGCAAAACATACTTCTGATCACTACGCCGCAACCGTGCAATATAAAGCTTAACTTTCTATATGAAACTTGTAGAGCTTTCTGAGCTCTACAACTTTTATATAGGACGTAAAAGATTCTAAGCAGGTGCAGCCGAGTTATGCTTGTTGCAAGTTTTCCCCATACAAAATCAAAGAGTCAAGCCGCACCTAAGCCGCAGCTGAGCCACTACCACTAAACCTAAGCCCAAGGCTATAAAACCAAGAGGTTCTAAGTTCAACTCTAGGTCCGAACTAAATTGTGAAAATTCTAAGGCCTTACAGGAGCTTTAGCCTTTAAAGGGGGCCTACTATCACGATCTAATATTAGGGCTAGGAGTTTAGGGTCTAGATTATTATTAGGCTGAGGGCCGGAAGCTTATAAGGGGTTTTCCCTCCGACTCGTGTATTCTAGCTTCCTCTCTCTACGCTTCGTCTTGTCTATCTAGCTAGGTATTACCTACAGATAATCTATAGTCTCTATATCTATTCTATATCCTAGTCTAGGTCCCTAGGCTACTTAGCTACTGACCTTAATATATCTACTAGTATATTACTTTCTCTTTCTCCTTAGCTCTAATAGTAATATAGAAGATTACTACTAGCTAATATCTAGCTAATATAGTAAGAGTAATATCCTATATTATATAAGGTTAGTAAATATCCTATAGCGTAATATTTACCTTAGATTTAGCTATAACTTTTTATACTAATAGTTAGTCTTTAGCGGTCGCCCGTGTTAGTCTAATAATATAAATATTTACTATATAACCTAGAGTGAAGTACTTATTATTTCGCTACGATATAATCTATATATTATTATAAGGCGACCATTAATACCTTTAATATATTACTTATAGATATTATAGAGCCTAGTTTAATAGGAGGTTCCTAAAATGCAGCCTAGTTTAATCTTTCTAGCGACGTTGTTATAGCTTGATATCACTTTAAGTATTTAAGGTCTTTCAAGGAGGGTTGCGCGCCCAAGCGTCGTCCCGAAGCTCACTTGACTTACGGGCGGCCCTCTTACAAATAGCACAGCTAGTCAACATCTAGACGACCCTAGAAAACTAAAGCGAGACTAAGCGTATACAATGTATCCAAGTCAACCTGCGGGCGACGCCCACCCAACTCGAGCCGTATAAGTCATCAAGTGAGTAAAGATGACTTTGCGAGACCTATCGTGTTCTAATGATTCGAAGTTTTTTCCAGGCGGACGTCCATGGTTGAGCCTGTTTGGGCAATTGAACGAACGGCTCTCGCAACAGAACATGATACGACAGCGTGCGAATTTAGTATAGTTCAATCTGCTGGCGACCTCCTCAGATGTCTTTTACTCCCCGTCCGTTTTGATCGACTAAGACTCTTAGTCAGCCACGACTTATTATGCTGTACACGACGTACTAGAAGTAGAAGTGCCTTAACATCAGTACCCCTGCATTTGACTGTTGTGGCGCTGCCCGCACCGCCCCGCCTGGTCACGTTCCGCCCTGTCTGTGGTTCCACGTTGTCGTACTAACTCAGTATATCGACAGATTATGTCATGACTCTAGCTGTAATGCATGGACGAATAACACACTGGTGTTTGTGCTATACTCATTGCTAGGCGTATAAAGCAAGCGGTAGCAGCTGCACACCCTACTTGACGACTTCTGCCATTACAGCGGCAATGGTGAACCAAGAGCGTGCTGAGGCACTCCAAGACAAGTTTGAAAAACGCCCAGATACCCAGGCCCTCACATCAAACCCAGATCCTTCCCAAAATTCCTCAACCGGCGTCGACTATGAGCCTCACCCGGAGAAATCAATCAAGTTAGAGCCTGGGCGGCAGAATATTGTTGATTCAATCTGCCGCCTGTATAGTGGGAGCGCTAGTGAAGATGACATGCAAGTATATGCAAAGGAATCTATCTACGATGACCCTTTATCGTACTGCGATTCTAGATTTAAAATTTCCGGGCAGTGGTGGGGTTAGTAGTTCAATTCGTGTTTTCCAAGTATTCTAGGACTCGTTGTCGGCTCGGTTCACGCGCTGATGTAACTGTATAATTGTCAGGCCTCCCAATGCTCATGGCATCGTCAAAAACCCTCAAAACCGAGATAGTCTCCTCCACACCCTCGGAAATCATCTTCAAGCTGCAGCAAGAGTACACACCGCGAGTACTTCATACACCGAAGGTTGTCAACAGCTTGGTGACTTTGTCGTTGGACGAGGAGGGTAAGGTGCGCTATCACAAGGATCAGTGGAACGAGAAAGACTATAGTCACCAGGGTATCGGGATGTTGTTCAAGAGGCTCAACGGGGATCATCTGACAAAGATCACCCGGCCGCCGGACAGTCTATAGGCCTTCTTTATGTGGGGACTTCCTGTCGCAAAGGTATCGCAGCCTGAGCTCCCCGCCTCTGGACTGTCAGGGATGCCGCTCTATTAGCGAAGTCAACTGCAGCGTGCAAGTCGAACGGTTGGCGCCGACTGAGGGCAACCTCATTGGCGTAGGCTCCAACAAAGGTATCTCCAGCAGCAGTGGTATCTATGACGGTGACCTTCTTCGCGGCAAGTATGTGGCCATTGCTTTTTTCTTTGTTGCGAAAGAATACACCCTGTGCGCGCGTTAGGCTCAGTGGGGTAGTGCTCGCATCCGTCTCATACCTCTGCGCCAAGTGTTATCACAACATTGACCACACCCTTCCGAAAGAAATGCTCGCTGAGCCTCTCTAACGATGCTTTCCCCACGAGGGTCTCAGTCGAGTCTGACAACGTATTGGCTTCCGTTTCATTCATAATCAGGTGTTGGAGACCATCATATGCTTCAGGGGGCAGGGGAACAGCTGGCGCAGGGTTGAGGACAACGTCTATGTTACTCTTCTTTGCCTCATGCAATACCTTGACAACGACATGCAGAGGGATCTCGAGTTGGAGCACGATAACGGAGGGCAGGGGATCAGCCAATCTTGTAAATTCCGGTTGCCAGCAATGATTAGCATTAGGTGCGAGGAGTATCCTATTTTCCCCAGTTTGCGTCTCAACGATAATGATTGCTATGCCGGTACTCTGGCCGTTCACTCGATGCACTTCGCTTGTGTCAATGCCGTGATGTTGCAGGCTGTTTACAATGTCGTGGCCATATTGGTCATCTCCAACGACACCAACCATCTTGACATTGCCCACTGTGCACCCTGACTGCTTTTCTTTCTCAAGGTTTCCCGGATATAATCTTGCGCAGGCAACTGCCTGGTTTGCGCCCTTACCTCCGTAGCCTACTTCAAAGGACTCGGAAGTCAACGTCTCTCCTGGGGCGGGCAGTCTTGCAGTTCTGGCAACGAAGTCTACATTGAGACTCCCGATGACCACGATTGGGCCTCGAACATCCATGACAGCCTAACTCCACCGTCGGTGCGGGTTGAGCGTGGTTCGGAAGATGTGGCAATAACTACCAATCTGCCTGTCTGTCATATCATAGCAGTCCGCCTTAAGCCAAGCCGCAGCAGGTTCACGGTTGTGCGGGATGGCGGAGACACTGGCGGCACGCCGGGCTTTGATAGCACTGACGTGCGGCGTTGTTATATGTGCCGCGGCATTGCTTGCACGATGACGTCGTGCACTTAAGGTTGGCTTGAGAATCCCGTAGCGTTGGAACACGGAACATGGCGCGTTTCAAACGCAGTACGCGACGCTAGGGTGGCCGAGCAACGCACACGCTCCCCGACGCGTTTGCGTGGCACCTCTTACCTTATCCCACTTTGCTCCTTGCATTCGTTCCTTCGTCCTTCTCACTTCTGCCCGTTGTTGCTTTTCGCGATGTACGCGTAGTCATCTCCTATTGAAAGCACCACTACGTACGTCGTACTGAGTCCGACGCGCGATCCCATCCTTCACTTGGAGGTCAGCGAGGCAACAAAGACGTGCTGTATACGCGTGTGAAAACTCCCACTCAAATAATGACCACCTGTGCTGGAATGCCTGCAGTCAGGCGCCCTTTCGGGGAGCTCGATAGCTCTCGAATGCAGGCTCTGACGAACATGAAGAATCGTCAGCATGGTAATGCCCCTTCTTCATAATCTCAGGGCACATGTATTATGCTCGGTGTTCCCTCACGAACCAGCCACTTACAAAGAAATAGCTTTGCCAGCGAGCTTGCCCTCAGACAGCAAATTCATAAACCAGGCCTCAGTCAAGGCCACTTTGACGTCCCCAGTTAAACGTCGATTTTCACCTATCTTCGAGGATCCCAACGAAGACGGTGAGAACGTCAGGCCCTCAGGGGTCAACGATGCGAAACGGGCCAAGGGTTTGGAGGGAATGCCTGTCAAAGCTCCGAACCTCAATACGGCAAGTGCTGTGGTGCTTCCTGCGCTCAATCGTCCGAGCCGGCAACTCGACACTTCTCCGCAGCCGCTCAGCCTAAAACGTAAAGCAAGCCCCGTAACCAATACGTACACGCCAGCAGGACGGTCTCCGAAAAGTAAACGAGCAGGAATTCTCTCTAAAGGACGGGTGTCATCGTCGTCTTTCATCCGGGTCGAACCTCCAGTGTCCCTCAGATCCAAGTCCCGAGCTGGGCTTCCCTTCTCCATCGATGCTGCTCTCAGCGGTACCATCTCTAGTAATGCTCGGAAACCCACACCTAGGCTGCAAAGCCAGCAGCAGCATCTGCCGGCGAGCTGGTTTTTCGAAATCTACGAAGACACCCCGCAGGAGGAGATGGCCAATCTGATGGAGCATTGTGCCTGCACCCTTGATATATCGGATGATGAGGGCAAAAAGGCTGAAAGGGATGACCGCGGGAAAGAGAACATCCCTCCAGGTGAATTCCGTCCACCAACAAATGCCGTCACCACAGATTTGATTGGCTTGGGCTCGCCTGCAGGGCATACGGCTGCTGCAAAGGCTCGAGTGACCTTGTCGGTAGATGTTATGACAGACACCGAAGAGTGTCCACGCTGTCCCCTGAGTAGTTTGGATACGTCGGACTTCTACCCTCTCGGTCTGGATGCGACATCGGTTGAAGTAATTTGTGAAGCTGGTGATGCCGAGCCAGCTCCCGTTGCGGAAAAGAAGGACTACCAGCCTCACGACTCATCCAAGTACTCTTATGCGCCAGAGTTTACGCGGGTGCCGGATTGCATTGCCCCACTGGTACTCGGGCAGCGAGGTCAGAAGCAAAGCGTCAGAGACGTCACCAAGCGGCCTGAAACACCTGCATTCAAAGATCTCAACCAGCTCGGTGATGATTTGGATCAGGGAACAAGTGACTCATCTATCTGGGAAAGCGACCATGGCAGTGGCGATGAGGCTGATAACTCACCAACCGAGGGCCTCAGAGTTGCTGACCGCCGAAGCTGTTCCCAGTCGGCAGTTGACAATGAGAAGGAAAATCCAAGGATGCCTAGGGATCTTGAAACTCACCATGACAAGATGGCTTGTTAGGCCATCACGTTACCTCCCGGACGCGGTCGAGCATGAGTCTGCTGCTCGGCGATTCACTACAAGCCCCACCCAAAGTCAGCGCTCTCTCTGACTCGAAAGGCTAGCGCATTGGTTGTTGGCGGTATTTGAGTGTTGTACTGCACACTGCATCATGTTGCAAAGGTCATATCAACCGTGCTGGCCCACGGGCTTTCCGCAATCCGACGACTTGACCTCCCCACAGCACAGTGCCAGCTATCGCACGGTTGGGCAGTCCAGTCTTTCGGACTCAATTCTGAAATCATGCTTTCGTTGCTGGAAAATTAGCGGTACGAACAGTCAAGGTTCGACCATTGCGCCACTCATTGTTGTGCTTTACAGTGTACGTCCTCGCATGGGGTTCCTCGATTTCGTACTTGCTATTGGCAACGCTTCGATCGTGTTGTAAAGTCAGGGTTGTTGCTGCGGTAAATTGGGCTGGCTAAAGGTTTGGAATTGGTTTGTTTTTTGGTACGGCTACCTTGACGGTCACTATCTCGGAGAATTTAATTATCATCTTTTCCAGAATTTGTTGTCATGTCGTATTGGCGCTGTGCAAGGGTCATTAAGTGGCGTTTATCTAGTTTGCTTGTTGATGTGCTCTAAAGTTTATAGCCTGTTTGTGGTGCACTACACGTGAGTTGAGTTCGGGACTTTTGATCTGACTACTTCGCACTGTCCTGGACGTTCCTAACAATCCGTTAGTAGCCCGGCGCGCACGTAGCCAACTACGCCCTATGACTCCTACAGATACGTAGTCGTGCCCTGAACCCAGTAGTACTGGGCCTATCTTCCTGAATTGGCCGCCCGACGTCAAGCCCCCGGGGAAGTTAGCTCGCAGATTCAGCCGAGTTTAATATCTCTTCGCAATGGCAAGGGGGTCAGTGGTAATTACATTGGATAGCATAATTTTTCGACATTTAAGCTGATACGGCTATGGTACTGTTTCCCCACGTACCTCTAGATGCTGGCAGCCACTTTGAGCGTCGATCCCTCCCCGCATTGCCGCATTCCAGCAAGAACGAACGTCACTGCGGGGTAGCTCAAGGTTTCAAGCAAGGTACGAGGTAGAGTTAAGTTTAACTTGCTGACAACGTTAACTTTGGTAACGGGCAACGGTATTCTTATTAAACTTACCCCTCAGCAAAACTCCACTCGCTTTCGTGTTGCGGAGCGGATGCAACATCGCAAACCACATATCTATGCCCCCAGCCTGTGCAGTGAGTACTCTCATGTGGCCAACTTCCAGAGTTTTTTACGAGGGCGCGTCTCTTGCACTGAACAATGCTGCTCCCATCTCTTCTCTGCACGCTAATAGCCGGCGTCGCAGCGCAACCGTGGCCGTACCATGCTGCTGTCGATGTGCCTGCTTCGCATACGAGTACGCCGATACCTGAAAGCTTTGTAGCTTTCAGCATCGAGTTCGCTTTCTTCCCAGACTTTGCTGGTATGGCTCCGGAGGATTTTAAAGCTGGATGTAAACAGCCCTTGGACGCTGATGGAATTCAGGCAATCTGACCCATCCGAACACCTTTTCGGACAACCTTTTGAATAATCTCGGCAATTTCACCGGTACCAAACCATACATTCGTGTAGGAGGGAACACGCAGTAGGTGATTGCCGCTTCCGACGTAAAACGTTGACTTTGATTGGTAACGGGTTGACCGCAGAGATTATGCACTGTATGACCCTCTGCTGGAGGTAGCAACTAATGGGACGGTTATCCCTTCCCGCTCCCCGGACTACCCTTACATTCTTTACATCGGAAGCTCCTATTTCGAGTCCTACTCCACCTGGCCAGGAACCAAGTTTATACACGGATTCAACTTAGGCAAGAACGGGACGGTTGGCAGAGAGAGCTTGCTCGCAACGGTGCCTCTGGTTTGCAAAGCTCTCGAAAATGGCAGGCTCCTGTACTGGGAACTTGGTAACGAGCCGGACTTGTTTAAGACTTCTGCTCAGGGACCAGTAAGACCTCCGACCTGGAACGAGCAAGATTATGTCAACGAGTGGCTCAATGGCACGAGGGCCATTCGAGAAGTCATGGCTCAAGCCTGTCCGAATCTCACCACGGACGCCCTGTACCAATATGTTGCTCCTTCTTTCGCCGGTACTCGCAACAGCCTGAACCCCATAGTTACTTGGCATGACGGATTGGATGCGGACCGGGACATTGCCATGATATCCTCGCACAAGTAAGTCTGACGGCCGCTCTCTTCCGTTGTCTCCTCGGCGGGTTGAACGCGGCACTTGCATTGACGTGTCTAGTTACATCGGCGGCGCCACGCAACCAGGCGTAACACTCCAGCACACCCTGATGAACCATAGCTCCACGGTAGCAAGCATATCCTCGCAACTTAACGAGTCTCGTCTGCTGTCCAACTACTCTCTTCCCTTCATCCTCGGGGAGACGAATTCCCTGTACAATCAAGGCAAGCCGGGGCTCTCAAACTCTTTCGGCGCCGCTCTGTGGGGAGTGGACTTCAATCTCTGGTGCGCGAGTCAAAATATCCTGCGCGTGCATATGCACCAAGGCACCAACTACCGGTATGCCAGTTGGCAACCAATCGACACGAACGAGACGGCCATCGGAACCAAACCGCCGTACTACGGAAATGTCGCCGTGGCCGCAATGATGGGCAACCTGACTGCTGCAAACGTGACCATCGCTAGCTTGCCGCTGAGCAGCGAGCTTGAAGCCGCTTACGCTGCGTACGAGAATGGTGTGCTCAGCCGCATTCTTGTTGTCAACATGGTGGAGTACAACTATACAGACACCAATCCGCAAGCTGTGCGGCCTGCGTCACGATACGTTTTCAATGTCCCGGCAGCCTGCGGCGGTAGGGTAAGCGTGCAGCGACTGATGGCCAATGGGAGTAATGCCATCACTGGCATCACTTTCGACGGATATTCTTACAATTATGAGCTGGACATGGGCAGGCCTGTGCTTCTGAGCAATGTGACGAGAAACGAGGAGACCTGTGTGGAGCAGGGGGATCATGTGACCGTCGACGTGCCGTACTCATCAGCGGCAATACTCAATATCGATTGCTCCTAAGGGCTCACTGTGCTGTAACCTAGGGCGCGTACAGTGGACATTGAGATGAGCTTCTGTTTCTTCATTTTGCAAGTTTCTCCGTGCTTGACCCGGCATTAGCACTAAGTGGGTGGAAAGTGAATGGCTGCGAATTGGCGAAAGCGAATGCACGGGCACTTGAAGAATACACAGCCGCATATAGGTTGCCTCCCCGGATCCACACTTCTTCTGGCTTCGATGAAGCCTTAAACATATCGTGCCTAGCTGGCGTGCCAAATATTTCTGCTCAGGTTCATCATTCGGACGACACGAACAACCGGCGGGAGATACCCTTGCACTTTGGGCATGGGACGAGCTGATCAAGGCTATGTGTACTGCCTCCGTTGGCAAGTCCAAGTAATTGCGTGCAACGCAAAACGACGTTGGTACTCGTGATGGCTGACATGGAAGCACCATGAGCATGCAGCAATCCGCTGTCCAATCCAAGCCATTTCAAACTCTTATTCGCAGACTTTCTTCCTACTCGGCGTATTGTTGAAGTCCGGTTTGGTCCAACCCTTTGTTAACTTTTCCAACTATCACAGGTGGTTGGAGAAAGCGTCAAACAAGTACAATAGTGCGTCCTCTATTTCACATTCTGCCTGGCACTTTACCACCATTTGTAAACGTGAGCTTTCTGCACCTGATTGTCCGTCCGATCCTGGACACTGGGTGCCGATTTGACATAGTTGTAAGGATACACTTTAGGTGATATGTGCGGGACTGGGTCGTATCTGTGCGCGGAGCGATTGTTTCTGCCAGAGCCCTTGGCAAAGTGCGTGACAATTCGTTTGCCTACTCTCGGAACCCCGGGATTGACCGAGACCAAGTTCCTGAGTCAATCGTCTTTACGCAGTCGCCGGCTGCGACGGCGGTCAGTACGCCGCCCAACAAGGTACATCAAGGACAGTGCTGTATTCGTGATACTCTTTTCATGCATTCATGAGCTAAGCTTTGACGTCCTTCCGCAAACAACTTGGCCGCGAAAATTATCCATCGGCTGTGCACCTGCGTCAATGACAGATGTCCTTCCACCTACTCATCCCAAATGAGCAGGTTCAGAGACCAATGTGACCAGCTGATCCGGCCCTTAGATATAGGCGTGACGTTTGACTCGTCTAGTTGTCTGCCACAAGGCCTGTGGTGCCGTCGCTGCTATGTTGTAATTGGAGAGGGCGATTGTGTCGGCAGGATCAACAATGGGGCAGTATTTGTCTCCCACACCGTACATCATATGTTACCGTATTTTATTTGTCGCGGTTTAATATGCTGCTAAGACATTGTCGGCGTTGGGCTTGAAGGGTTATGCTGAACAGGATCAATAAAGGCGGGATTGTTGCGTATAGATCCTGAGGGCAATGCGAGGGCAATGCAAGGGCTGACGATGTTCCAAAAGATGCAGCAGCGTTATGACATTTTGGTAGATGCCCATAACTATCCAGATCTGGCGTTACTGGAGTGAAGGAGACAAGAAACAGGTAGTTGTGGACTGCCTAACATCCACCAGCTAAGATGACAAATTGATTGAGCTAAATTTAAGCTGCTAGGACTTCAATGCATCACATCTCGGTTCGTCTCAATGCTGCTTCAAGATTGTGAGAGTTTGCGGGGTTTTTGGAATGCCTAAGCGCTGAATGTGCGCCTGTTAGCGATCTATATTGGAAGGGTCGGTTTCGGCTAACCTGGCATCGTATTGTGTCTTACCTCGCTCAATCAAGTTCACCGGAGCAGTCGACCTCTGCTGTGTTGTCGTCAATTCTGCTCATCAAGTCCAGGCATCCATTATGATGTATATACGCTTCTGTTCGAGGGTGCCCCTGTTTGTGACGCTAGGAAGGAGTGCGTGACCTGCGAGTGGCTTTTCTTTCCTCTTACCCGGTTTAGGTCCAGCGACTGAGGTTATCTTCGCTGTGGCATTTGGGTGAGAGGACATCCTGAGGCTGTTGAGCTGCAAGCCGATGGAGGACACCTCATGCGGAGACATAGCCCCCGTAAGCGACGCAGATTTGCAGCACAGCTGAGTCTTCAATGCAGTAGATTCAATCCCCTGAGAAGTTTAATGAACACAATACGTGGTGACTGGTGCATCCGACCGGCCAATTTAGACTTTCATCAATCGGATTGCTGCGCAGCTGCATGCTCGCAGTCACATACAGGCAACCGATCTACCAGGGTTACGTCCGACGATGTCTCTTCAGCTTTGAAGTTGAAACCGTAGACTGGGAAGAAGTCGAAGTACGGGGATCCGGCGTAAGTGGGCATCCATGTGATGTAGCTGTGGGGCGGGAAACAAGGAATCAGGCCTCCTCGTGGAGTGTAATATGATGGCAACAGCTGAGACGTCTAGGTGTTCAATTCGCGGGACAGGAAAATCGCAGCGCGACCACGGCGTCAACCGACTTTCTCCCCGTCCTGGATAATGACGTATTCGTCTCCGACCATCATTTTCATCCGACTCTCATCCATGAAGTTGTCGTGATCTGCTGTCAGGGCCTTCGACTCCTTATCGTACATGAACCTGGCAAAGCTGAGCCAGTCCGGGAAGACAAAGGTGCATATCGCGTCATAGGGGAGCAGCTGAGCCTGGCCGCGGAGCATGTCCTGCATTATGGTCCGATCGCGCTGTAGATGGTATGTCTTTACATCGTTACAGTGTGAAGTCAGTCAAAGGGAACTGAGGCAAAAGTTTTTCATAACCAACGAATACATGAAGAAATGGGTACGGACTAGACTGTAGGTTATCACTTTATGCTTTTCGAGAACTTTAGCTGCCATCTGCGCATGCCTATGGTTGTAGTGTTCAATGAAGTCTTCATCAGACATGCCTTCTTTCTTCTTTATGAGGATTGTGGCCTTGACGACTCGGCGAAAGCCAGTAGTACCTGGATAGCCGGGCTCCAGGACCATGATGAGAGCTGTTCAAGGGATGGCGAAGCGGATATTCAGAGACTGCCTATGGAATACATAGCGCCGCTTACGAGAACAATCGATCGACTTCTGAAGCGTGTCGAGAATGCGTACATAGCTTGAAGGTCAGGTACGGTGTCAACTTCCACTAGTACCTTGATGAAGCACACCTTGGGCTCGGCCCAGACAGTTTCCGCACCCGATCACACTTTACAGTACTGCAGGCCGGACCCCGCAGCACGGAGTTACCAACCCTAACTCCCGGGTCAACTCCATGTTCAAGATGTCGGTGCTTGAGTGCCTACGCCCAAATGTTACCCAAGTAATGACAGCATTCCACTATTGCCATTTGATTCACTCTATCTAGCCCTCCTCCCTAAGCTAATATGGTAAGGTGAAATGCGGAAGCTGCCGCCAGGTGGGGGCAAGATAGGTACCCTCTCTCGTCAAATCTAATATTCGTCATCGGAGCGGCGGTGAATTGCAAACGCGGATTGCAGGAGAGCTTGAAAATGCTTGGTAATTGGAAAGGCGCCATCTGACGCTTCCAATCTATCTCTTCTATGAAAACAAGCGTGTCCCGCCCGCATTGAAAATGTGCTCAGGCCTTTCGATAGGCATCTGCATCCAAATCTTGCTATCCCTCGCACAATGGTCAAAGTAGCTCTTGCCGGTGCCACCGAGAGACTCGGGCGTGTCATACTCGAAGCGTTCGTACATGCAGGCATCCTTCGGCCACTGTCTGGCATACCTGCTGAACAGTTGCAGCATTCTTGCAACCAAGAAGCATGATGTTGTCCTGCTCACGCGGGTCCCGCGACCAGATCTGGCTGCCAAGAGTCTCGATGTGCGCGTCGTGAACTATGATAACCACGGCACCCTCGTTGAAGCCCTTCGTGGTGTGCATACAGTCATTAGTACGTAATGAGAGCAACAGCTCAATCGAGAGGAAACTCGAGCGAGAGCAAAATCACATGATTACGCTGACCCGTACCCAAAGGCTGTATATTGGCATTCGACAACGCCTGGCGAGACTCACAGCTAGCTTTACTGGCAGCTGCCAAAGACGCTGGCGTGAGACGTTTTGCGCCGTCGGAATGGACTGTTCCTGTAAGTCCCAAGACTACTGCCGCCAATTTAACGCGAGAACACCAGCTTACGGTCCGGCTCTAGGAATACTCTAAAGGGATTGATCGTGAGCCATCTCTTGCATCGAGCCTGAGGTGGGTATGCATTGACAGGCTCCCGTGAACAGTCTTCGCACCAAAGATCTCTGTTTGGGAGGCAACGCAGTCTTCAGGCCTCGAATACACACGCTTCTCGTGCGGTCTCTTCATGAATACTCTAGGCGTGGGAGCTCCGATCAAACCAGACGATGCGATTGCCGGTTTCCGCCCGGTACCCTTCATCGTCAATGTCAAAGCCGGCACTGCTGAGATTCCGGGTACCGGCAATGAACCCATTGCATGGACTACTACGCAAGATATCGGAAGGTTCGTCGCCGCGAGTTTGGATCTAGAAAGGTGGGAACCGGAGATGGGCATGGTCGGTGACGTGAGAAGTTACAATGAGGTTCTGGCCTTGCTCCAGGAGATCACGGGAAGGGAGTTTACGAGGGAGTATCGCAGTTTGGACGAGTTGAGGAGGGCTGAGGAGAGCTTGAAAGCCGAGTATCAAGGAAAGCCCGACGGAATAGCACCGATATTTGGTGTTCAGGTACGCTAATCCTCACTTCCCAAAGGTATCCGTAACTGCATACATGGCGTATTGTACAAGGCAAGCTGATGCAACATCAATTACAGTTCATCACCGGTATCGCCAAGGGCAACATGGTGTGCGAGCCTTACCTCAACGGACAATTTCCATTCATTAGACCGACCACCGTACGGGAGTATCTTACAACGCACTGGTCAGGTGTCTCTCGCTCGTGAAGGAAAAGGCTCGGAGACGGAAACTCAATAATGGGTGCATATTAGGCGGACAACCCAACGGAGACGCAATAACTCCCTCGCCATCCAAGTCAAAATGAGAACTAAACTTAAGAAGATCCACCATCGCCAATGTCGATAGAAATGCTCGTGCCGATTTCCTTCGGAATACGTGGTAATTGTCGGCGAATAGTGATGCCATTATGCTAACATCGTGCGCATTAAATCATAAACCATCTTTGCCAGGGGAAAAAGACCAGCTTTACTGCACGTGCGACGGCAGCCTAGCACTTCACTCTGGCTGGCCCAGGTAACCTTAGCGATTCTATCGAGGTTCTTTCCCTCAGTTTGTCTGTTCTGATGGCCGAGGAGGCTTCCCCAGTATCGGTGAAAGATTGCAGCCATGCCATATCTCATAGGAATAACAAGGTTCATGTTAAACGAATCTTCACTACAGGAATAGTGTAGGGTCTGGAACCGCTGACTACTATGTGAAGTGTCTTTGGTATTTATGTTCCCATTCGCTCTTTATGTAATGGCCATCTCATGGATGCAACAATACAAAAGAACCATTAGAAACTAGAACTAGGATCCCTCCTTAGCCCTGTTGCGTCCCTCTGAGCAATATGTACAAGGGAATTTTGAAACGCCTGACAAACTCTATTAAACTCTCCTGTGCGTATGCAGAAATGGCTCTGGGACAAGGCCCGGCCGCAAGAATATCCACAGATATAAGAAGAGTCACATACCTCGCGGTATGCAACGCGGCCTCGTCATGTCTGCAGCAAGCAATGTACATGAATGACCCCAACCTGTGCGCCAGACTTTCTACCAAGGTTTCAAAAACCAATGTAAATGCAACGCCGCGGCTCTTCTGTAGTAATCGAAGACCGTCTCGTAAACTCCGAAACGCTATGCAAAATAGGCGCAATTTCTGAATGCCAGCCGAGAACACTATCGTTTAAGAAAGACCTATGAGACAAGGAGTTCGGTTTTAATCTATGAATAGGGACTCGATTCATGGGGGCGACCGTTCGTCGATCGACATTTAACCAGAAAGCATGCAGGCGAAAGCCAATGCAAAAGCAAGTGCGATTGCGGCAGCGCTACCGTCGTGGCTCGAATATGAAGCGCAAGATTTGTGCGTGGTCGACTGTGGCGGGTCAGCACTGGTCGCAGAAGTGTTGGTCGCCGCAGCAGCCCCTCGAAGTGATGTACTGACAGCATCTGCAGCTCCACTCGAGGTTGCTAACCCGGTCGACACGACATTAGGGACTACACCGGATGGGGTACTGACTGCTGTGCTTCCTCCTACGGTTGGATGTACCGTTGGATCGCTTGTCTCATTAACCACGGCCACCGGCTGCGAGCCGAGCAAAAAGCCGATGTTGGCAATGACCGCCTGGGAATCTCTGACCTCCACCAACGCCGTGCCTGAACCGTCTATCTGAACTGTATGGACAGTGCTGTCGACTGTGGAAGGTGTTCCGTCGCCGTTGATTTCGAAGCTTAGCCCGTTGAAAGTGATGTTGCTCACAGAGTCGGCGCCGTCCGCGTTAAGGGTTGAAAGGTACAGGACCTGATTCTCATAGCCAGGTAAAGAGAGCCGAAATGTGAGGGTACCCTTGGGATCGGAGGCGTTGACGGGCAGTGTGTTGAAAAGAGCGATTGACCCTAGCACACCTTGTCTATATATGTAGTATCCGCCTACGTGATTGTTGTAAGGCCCAGGGAGAGTATCACCGGTAATTAGCGGTATAAACTGCGACACCTGAGTTGTTCCATTGCCGGCGCCAAGCAGTTGTGCCATTGCCACGATCGAGTAGTAGGGTGGTCGGACGCCGACAGGGCCCATACCGTCCCTTTGAATAGGTTGCCAAGGCGAACCGTAGGAGTTGTCGGTCATGTGAAATTCGACCGAAGATATATTGAGATTGGCTGCGTAGAGGAAGAAGTTGAAGGTGAACAAGGCGGCACCAAACGTGTCACTGATTCCTTGAATGCCGATGGGTCCGACCGCCGCGAACTCACGAAGCACGTACGGGTATCCAGCCGCGAAGGCCTCCGGAACCTGCCTTGTCCAATCGGAGAATTGGTTGGCTGTCGTGGACAGGTCCATCAGCATGTTCAAGGTGAGCTGGTAGCCAGAAACACCGATGAAGTAGTAGTAGTCGTGCTGGTTGAACGCTGCAACGTATCCTGTACCCTGGCCTTGAGCGTTTGCAGTAACCCCGGCTCCAGCGAGGACCTCGATCTGAAAGGTCGTACCAATGGTGTTGGCGGTACACCCAGGTTCGAAGTAGTTGGTGCGCAGCCCCCGCGGCTGGAGAACCTGCTCATAAACGGTTGACGCACGATCCAACCATTGCTGCACGTATGTCGGTCCACCCCAAGTGCCGGTGCGGAAACCATTCTGTAGATAAAGATCGGGCTCATTGCCAATCTCAAAGGAGACGACGTTCATGTTTGGCATACCATCGAGCGCGGCATTTGCTTCGGTGACGATTCGCTGAGGCCAGTCCGACAAGTCGTAGGCCAAGTTCAGACCATAGGTCACCGGGGTCCCCTTGGGAAGCCGGTTCATCACCTTGTAGAAGTTTGGACCAATTATGTACAAATCGGCCTGGTGTCCAACACCGCCGGAACCGACTGGATTGTCATTGATCTTGATGCCATAGTCCGTGTAGGATGAGTCGTATATCATGTAGTCGCCGGTGTTGCCGCCAAGGCGGATGTGTGGGGGTGAACCGGCATATGCGGCGAGATTGTTAAGGAGATTGACGGAGAGGTCGTTCGCCTGGGACCCGCCAGTGTAGGAGAAGAGGTTCGAAGGCTCGATGCCAAAGCCGGCGAATCCTGGGCTGAGCTGCTGAGAGACGCCGATAGTGGCATGGGAGGCTAGCGAAGAGACGGTTGCTGAGATTGTATTTTGCGAGGCAGCGATTGCAGCAAGTGATAGACCGATTAACGTATGCGGTAGTGCGGTATACATATTGAATGATGGATGACCGTGCCGGTCAGTGTTCATGCAATCATAAGAAGTTATTGCACAGACTTGGCGTGTGTTTACGGCGCAAGGTAAAGCTACGCTTGCAGATGCAGTAGCGATCGAGCGGCAGCTATGTCAGCGCGGCACGCTGTTGTTGCAGAAGGGCGCCGGGCAACGTCCCCAGAGAAGGTGGTAGGTGGCAGAGAGGGGAAAGAAGGGTGCGTAAAGGGAAGGAGGGAGGAGGCGAAGTGAGAAACAGTGTGTGTGGATAGAGAGATAGAGACAGACGGCGGGGTGAATATGGAATGATTACCTAGGTAGAAGAATATGTAATATGTACGGTAGTAACAAAGGCAAGCAATGAAGACAAGAGGCAAACGAGCGGCGAAGAGCAGGGCAAAGGAAGGTTGCGGTTGCGGCTGCGGAGAGTTGGACGTTGGCTGACGCAGAGAATCCTGGAAAGCGGCCAAGGCACGGACGGCTAAGTTCCAGTTTTGAGTGTCTCACGGCCTGCTTTGCGTAATCCTTCCTCACGCCTGCACTTGTCACTATCCGTACGTCGCGCTTACAGCTCAGCCTACTTCCAAGGTTGGCTGCCATTTATTATTGGTACCTGCGGCGTCGTCGTTCTGCACTGTGCACCACCTAGGTACACCTACTGCCACTAAGCCCGCGCGGAGATGAGAATACCGGACGATGCGTTTGAAATAATACCTGTAACCATGCGGCTGCACGTTCGCGCTCATCGCCCCAACCACTGCACCGCACAAACAAGGTACCTAAGGTATCCATCTGATTGCGTACATACTTCGACATGAATACGCAGAGGATGTGCATTTCATTGCAGCCAAACGTTATTGCGCCAAGGTAGCAAACGAACATTGTTCTTGATGACTTGGTGAGCCGTGGTACTATGTCACTACCCGCCCACCGCTTGCCGAAATGTCCGAGCGATAAGCCCGCTTGAGCTTGAATTTCACAAACGTGACGTCGATGATTTATTTGGAAGTTCATGCACCTCAAACAGAATGGTCGGCATCTGCATCCGGCCTAGACCTCAGCCGTGAGATTTCCAAGGTTGGCGGCGCACGCCGATAAGGTAAGCCTACATTAAAAGGTAAAGCACTGTGAGAGTACCGAGGGTCGGTGCAGAAAGTCATGGCTAAATGCGTCTCTGACTTCGGGCGACTTGTTCGACCTATTGGAGAACTCCTCATTGCTACCACATATATGTTTTAGAACTTAATGTCTACTTCATATGCTCTAAAGAGGTTCTATTATAACTGTTGATAGTCTAATATACTGGTGATCCCCCAGATTTTGAGACAGGTCTGGGATCAGCAGGTGCCGTAATAACTCTCTCACGCTCCGTTCAACGGTGACCCCTCTGCACCGACCCTCATCCTCTTTCATTATTAGATCCTCCCGAGAAAAGGATTCCACTCCGCCACTGGACTAGCGCCATTAGGAATCGAACCTAACATGAATATCTAGTACACGTCCCATGTCGGCAAAATAGTCTTTCAACTGGGCCCTCCCGCAGAAGTGAAAGCGAAAGGATATCAGACAACCGTGGAATCTCAACCGGGCAAACCGGGAGCGGCCCGAACCTAAGATATGTCCCCGGGATCGAGTACTTCGTCGCAGGGGAAAAGATTGTTCAAAGGACCAGCGCATATCTCAGAACGCCGTACAAACTCTACGCGTACATCTTATCACTGAACATTCTTTTGGACAGCCACCATAGTACAAGCCGTTGAGGTACATGTACTTCGTAAGTTAAGGCCGATCAAATGATAATAATGCATCTTGTTCGAGCCCAAACCTGATGCAAGTGCGAGAAGCGTTAGGCGTGTGAGCCTGGATCTTACTTTTCGGAGGCTCGCCGACTCACAGCTTGCGCTGCATAGCAGAGCATTCATCCTTAGCCCCATATTGCTCATGTTGTTGACCAGAGGTATGGTTGTACGGACGGTGCCAGGCTGCCAGCTAAGCAGCGTGGTCGTGCTCGTGCTAACCCCTCAACCACTTTCGACATTTGTCTTGTTGTTATCATAAGGTAACGTCTCCTCCACAGAACGTCAATTGAATGCTAGCTGAGCCTCTCGGCGATGCAGCGCAGTAACTTCGCTACCCATCCGCTCGCCAATGCCCAAAGCATTATTCAAGGGGAAACGTATCGCTTGACGCTCCTCACCGAAGGCCTTCTGCGCTACGAATATGCTTCCGACGGACGCTTCGAAGATCGCGCATCCACCTTCGCCATAAACCGACATTTCCCGAAACCCGAGTTTCGTGTCGTTGACAAGGGAGCCGAGGGCCTCGAGATCACCACTGCCAAATACCAGCTGTTCTATGACAAGACGGCCTTCAGTGCCAGCGGCCTCACCGCGCAGCTCCTGGGCAATATAACAGATCATAAGAGCCGCTGGCGATATGGGGAGCCCGTCATAGATCTCGGTGGGACTGCCAGGACCCTTGACGACATTGATGGCCGCGCACCGCTCGAACCTGGTGTTCTGTCACGTCGGGGTTATGCGGTCGTCGACGACAGCAAGTCTTTCCTCTTTGACGGTGATGGCTGGGTAGCCTCAAGACCGGCAGGGGAGCGTATCGATGGCTATCTGTTCGCCTATGGCTTTGATCACCATGGCGCCATCCAAGCCTTCTACGCCCTCTCCGGACCTCAGCCCCTCTTGCCGCGTTGGACGCTGGGAAATTGGTGGAGTCGCTATTACCCATATAAGCAAGAGGAATATATCAACCTTATGGACGATTTTAGGGACAAGGGTGTTCCATTCTCAGTCGCTGTACTCGATATGGACTGGCATCTGATAGATACCGAAGCTATCCGTGAAACTGGGGTGAGCGGCTGGACCGGCTATACATGGAACAGGCAGCTCTTTCCACATCCATCGAAATTTTGCGGAGAGCTGCACAAACGAAATTTCAAAGTCGCTCTCAATGACCATCCAGCAGATGGGATCCAAAGCTACGAGGATGCCTACGAGGACATGGCCAAAGCGCTCGACCACGACATCTCCAGCAAAGACCCCATCCTCTTCGATATTGCCAACCGCCGATTCGCCAATGCCTTCTTCGATATTTTGCACCGCCGACTCGAAGATGACGGTGTTGGGCTTTTCTGGCTCGATTGGCAGCAAGGATCGTATTCGCGCAAGCCGGGCGTGGATCCACTATGGATGTTAAATCATTACCAATTCCTCGACAGTGCACACGATGGGGGGCGCCCCATTACCTTTTCAAGATATGCTGGGCCAGGTAGCCATCGCTATCCCGTTGGTTTTTCGGGCGACACGGTAATTTCCTGGGAATCACTAGACTTTCAGCCTGAATTCACCAACACAGCCTCCAACATTGGATATGGTTGGTGGAGTCACGATATAGGTGGTCACATGTTCGGAAAGCGAGAAGATGAGCTGGCGACGCGATGGGTGCAATATGGTGTATTCTCGCCAATCATGCGCCTGCATTCAAGTAGTAACCCCTGGAACACCAAAGAGCCCTGGAGGTTCGACAGTGAAAGTCGGGATGTGCAGATAGAGTTTCTACGCCTCAGACATCGGATGATGCCATATCTCTACTCGATGAATGTACGTGCCGCAAAGCAAGGCCAGCCTTTGTGTCAGCCGATGTACTGGCAGTTTCCGCGCCGTGATCAGGCCTACCGTGTGCCGAACCAGTATATGTTCGGTTCTGAACTGCTCGTGGTGCCAATAACACAGCCACGGGATCCAGAAACAAGACTTGGTCGCGCCAAAGGCTGGCTACCCCCAGGCAAGTTTGTCGACATTTTCACTGGTGCTGTTTACGATGGTGACCGTGAACTATGGCTCCAGCGCCCTCTAGATCTATATCCAGTGTTTGCAAGGGAAGGATCGATCATTCCACTAGATGCTGCCGCAGCTCCTAAGAACGGCTGCCCGAATCCGGAGGAGGTGGAGGTTATCATCATCGTCGGTAAAGACGGACTGTTCGAAATGTTTGAGGATAATGATGCAGGCAGTAATCTGGATAGCGTGGTCATGAACATGACCACATTCAAGTACACGCAGGAAACAGGAACGGTGGAGATACTGCCCGGAAACAAGGTCACGGGAGCATCCGTGCCCCATGAGAGGAACTGGACTCTCCGCTTCCCTGCTTGCTCTACACCAAGTCAAGATGGCGAACAGAGAGGGATTGTCGTATCTGTTGACGGCAAAGATACGACAGTGGAGCCAAAACCTCTCCCTCAACCCTCGCAAGGCTTTTCGATCGCCCTTGGTTCCATATCGAGTAGCTCCTACATCCGCGCCGCGCTGATCCCCCAGTCCTCATTTGACACCATAACACCACCATCACTAGCAATGAACGACGTTGCAGCCTACATCTATCCAATCCTGCAGCATGCTCAAATCAAATTCGGCCTCAAGGAGGACATATGGAACGCCGTCAACAGTGGTGCATCCAGGATTTCCCAAATTGCGAGATTGCATGGCATCGACATGGATCGGAAGGTGATGGATGCCATTATGGAGCATCTGACTGCTCAGAGTGGCGAGTGGCAGAGAGTCGCAAAGTTGGATTTTTGATACTATTTGGACTATTTCTGACTAGAAGCGGAAGTTACCAGGACATCGTGTTTTGGAGACTTTGCGTATGAGGGTCGGTGCAGAAAGTCAGAGCTACTTCATATTTGATGAAAATATAATGCAATATAAAAGAGTGCTGGGACACCCGTTGAGTCAATCTCAGACCTATCAATGCTCTCGGGGGTCGCCCTACACTGGAGTATTAACTTGTAGAGTAGTACCTCTTCGCAGCATACGAAGCATACAACAACTTTCCAAAATCCCCATCTTCAGCCTGTGGTAGCAACGCGGAGGTCTCCAGTAGGTTGAAGAGCTCGGCCAGAGCCCAAGACGCATTTAGCCTTGACGTTTTGCACCCTTCGTTAGTCATTTGAACGTAAGATCACCACGGATCTCTCCACATTGGAACGGCTTCAATATGCAGGGGTTTAAGTAACGGCTCTCTCGGAGAATATAATGAGAATAGACGTTTTGTACTAATGACAACGGGAAGAATGAACCGATAGATGTAGAACGATTAATGGCCAACCATCAGCTAAGTTTATGACGGATAGCATTCCACACGCGAGAGAGGGACGAATATATCCTTTCCTACCTGCTGTTGGCCCAGCTTGCCGTTTCTCAATGATATCGGGTTGGCCACCTCAAAACCCAGTGTTAAGTAAGAAGACAAACCTACGCAATGTAGCAAGTCAAGGAACAGGTTCAAAAGTGCGTGACTGAGAGCGGGACACGTCTCGTTATTTACGGTCGATTGCATTTGAACAGGGGCAGACGCCTCGAGCAGGATCAAGACTCTAGCTACAAAAATGTCTTCATGCCAGGTCTGGCCAAACGCCAAAACAGAGATGCTCGTCCAGGACACATTTGCAGCCGGTCATGCCGCATTAAGCGTCCTAGGCTGCACGAGGATTGCATAACCCATTATCCCCAACAGCCGCTTACATGCTCTTTCCTTCCACAGGCCGTCAAGGTGTGGCCGTCCGCATCTCAATGGCCACAACATTCCGTTATGACATCTCAGTGCTCCGAACTGCACTGCCATCGCCACTAACCCTACTTCGTTTCTCCTCTCGCTCGCCTTCCGCCTCGGTCGCCGCCTTTCTTTTCCCATCTCTCTCCTCCGCCCTCACCCTCCGCCTCCCTTCCTTATCCAGCCTCTCCTTCTCCTTCCTCAAGGCTTTGCTTTCAAATTCGTGCCAATCTCCTTCCAAATCCCTTAGCTCCACTGCTCGTTGTGGTTCCGGCTCTTCCGCCGTAAAGTACGGATGCTCTAAAATATCAGCGGCCGAGGGTCGTGCTTGAGGATCGTACTGGAGCATGGCGGATAGGAGCGCAAAAGCTTCAGGAGTGACGCGTTCGCGATATTTTTCGGCGAAGACATTCGGTTTCCGTTCGGTAGGCCGAAGAAGCTCGAACCATTGCATATCGACTATCCCGGGCCATTCTGCTCTAGTGGGTGTGCCCAGTATGTTGTATATCTTGTCCAATTGATTGATTTCTCCACCATCCCCAGGGAATATGGCGTGGCGAGTAAAGATTTCCACCATTACACAAGCTGCCGACCATATATCCACGCTTGGCCCATACTGGGTTTCACCCAGCAGTAACTCAGGCGGACGGTACCAGATAGTGATTACGCGATTTGTATAGTCTAGCTGTCGGCGCTTGGCGAAGAAGCGGGCTAATCCGAAATCGGCAAGCTTGAGCTGGCCTTCGCTGGATACTAGTATATTCGCGGCTTTGATGTCGCGATGTAGGACACCTCGGCGATGAAGGTAATCTAGGCCTTCGAACAACTGTCTGATCAGGTCTTTCTTATGGGTCTGTTCGAGCTTGAAGGTTGGATGGTTCAAAAGACCCGTAAGATCATGCGAGAGGTATTCGAAAACCATGAAACAGTCGTTACGTTCAACCATGACTTCCTGGAGCTTAACGATATTGTCATGATTCAGTGACTGGAGAAGTTTTATCTCACGAATGGCGGTAACGGGAAACTGCAGCTTCTTAGCAACGCAACCCTAAACTGTTGCCGGTAGCGTCATTTGAGCGACTTCACTTACTCCGTCTCGTTCACCTTCCATCCGGATTCTCTTGAGAGCGACCATATCCCCGGTATAAACGTGCACAGCTTTGAAGACTTTGCCGTAGGTCCCTGAGCCAACGACAGATTCGTTACCAGGCTTTCGGTAGTACACAGAGTCAGAAGCGGCGAGTTCAGCAGGTAATGTAGGTTTGGGCTTTGCACGTCGAACGAGTCTCTTCTCCAACGGTGGGGGCTCTGACCGCTTGTCGATACGATTATCTCGCGAAACACGGTAATCTGACCTATAGTCCGATCGCTGATCAACCCTGTCATCTCGATCGTCTGTGCGACGGTCATATCGAGTTTCATGCCTGGAGGAACTGGATGAGTCGGGCGCAGCCGGTCGAGTGTTGCTGTGAGTAACACCTTTCGTTCTGGAGCTTGAGAAAAGCTCACGTCCTTGGAAAAGATCTGGTTTCGGCAAAGGAGCTGCGGCGGCCGGCGTTGTTTTCGATTGTTTAATGGCGAAGCTTATCTTTGAGCCTGCCTGAGCCTGCGCCCTCGAGGCTGACGGAACCTCGGGAGGTGGCATATCAGCGGCAACGGACATATGGTTGGATTGAACGCTTTGATCTTCCACCCTAAGAGCCTTGGAAGGTCGAAAGGGGTTATCACTCTCATCGTCTGCGGTGTCAATGTCTTGTGACAAGCCTCCTGTGCTGGTCCGAGACTTCGGTTTCTCTAGCTTGCCTCCGCGGTTACCAGTGGCAGGCGTCCATGACAGGTTGCTGAAGTGACCTCCTCTACCACGTGTCGCTTGTGGCGGGATAAAGCCCGGTTGTTGAGCCGGCGGTCCGGAGTACCGGCGATCTGGAGGAGTATCGTAGTGGCTCGCGCGATAGGCTGCATGGCTTCCGCGGATTGCGAACCCTTGGTGCGGGGAGGGAGAATTGCCGTATTGGCTATGGGATTGACTGTGGTAATATGGATCTGGAGGCGCGGTATCGGTTGGGGAGTAAGCAGGTCGACTATAAGGTGAGGGCGCAGGAGAGTACGCGTGTGCGGGGGACCTGCAAGTGTTAGCAAGATTCGGCTCCTTATGTACCCATGTACAAACCCATGATGGCTTCCATAGCCATGCTGTCCAGCCCAGGTCCCGCGACCTGAAGCATAAGGCGAATGGGAAGGATGAGAGTGCTGTGGCGACATCTGATGCGGCGCATACGGCGGTGAGCCCGAGTATGATCTGGTGTCAACGTACGGTCGAGCAGGGCCTCCCCGCCCTCTTCCGTTATGTGAAGGAATCATTGTGGTATCTTTGGTACTTGCGGACTTGGTACGGTTGGGCGACCGTGACAAGCGGCGATGGTGCGCTAAGCGAGTTGGTGAAGTTGGTGAAACGCCAAGTTGGCCTTTTGGTGTTTCTCTCCCTTTTCGCCTCGCCGGAGGTGAGTGGTCTCTTACTGCTGGAGAGATGTTGCGCCGTCGGCGCGGGGAGCTTAACTGCTTTGACTTATGTTCGGAACGGACACCGTTCTCCTTCGCGCGCTTTGGTTCAAAGACAGGTGGGCCCACGTGGCCCTTGACTTGTTTGTTGCGTATCGGCGACTCTTTCCTTGTAGATAGTTTTTGCGGAGATGATCTCTGAGGAGAGTGATTTCTCCTTAAGGATGATGTACGAATAGGCGACACGGACTGCCGGATACGCTTGTCGTACTGCGGTCTGTACGTCCACGCAGAAGCAGGCGATCTTGAGCTCCTCCGCCGAGCCGGGACGTAGCTGTCTGTTTCTGGTCTCCGGACAGCTGTCCTGCTTGACCTGGGCGAATACGCCCTATCGGCCTCCCTGCGTTCAGAACCTTTATGTTGTTCCCTTGACCTTGACCTTAACCTTGACCGTGCCCTGCTATGACTCCGGCCACGCCTTGCTCTCTTGTGGTGGTCTGAAGGTGGCGAGTTGCTGACACTCCGTCTTCGTTTTGTAAGGTAGAGCGAGTCCTTCTGGTGCTTGCTGGTCCGAGATGTGCGGTCCCTGCTGAAATTCCTATCGTGTGCAGGCCTGTACAGGTCGTCTCCCCGGGCTGTGCTCCGCGACTTTGGTAACGGCGAGGCCCTCCGTCTGATGCGCTGATCCTTGCTTCTCGATTGTGAGCGACTGCTTCGTCGCTTTGATGAAAGGTGGCTGTCGAGCTTGGCGGTTCGAGTGAGAGGGTGATTGTCAGTATCCCTTGCGGGTCTTCGCGCACGGCGGGCAGCAGCAGGCGACTGGTCCCGCTGTTTGGGTGAAGTATGCTCACTTCTTGAAAGGTCTTTCTGGCTATCTTCTGGTCTCCACTGATCTATCCGCGGAGTCCGTCTTCGATCAGCCATGTAGGCGACCAAGACATTGGTATTGGCACAGGGGACAAGTATGGAAAACAAGCCGCACGCCTCGCTTAGACAGACATCAAATGGAGCAGACAGCTCTCGGGCAGCACAAACGAAAATGACTACTTATACCTGGCCTCCGCAATGCAATAACCTCGTCCATGGACTGTTAGGAATAGAGACAACAGATGCTGTTCCATGCGACACAGTAGTGACAGCCAAGGGACTTCGAGCGCACGTGGAGAAGTCTGGCTCCAGTGGCTGTTCCTCAGGTGGCCGAGGCGTCATTTCGCCGACCGCCGCGCGCCAAAGTGGCAGCAGATCCCACGAACTGCTCAACCAAGAAAACCCAGCGCATAAGGTGTATCTTAGAGGCCTCGAAGTGCGAAGTGTCAGCAATCTTCTCAGGAGACGCAATAAACATTCTTTCACCAGCGCCGGGAATCTTTCTGTGATGTACTTCGGTCCCGTCGGCACCAACTCTACGCAGAAGCATCGCAATTTCTCACTCTATCTAAAGATTCTGAAGAGGGGGTCAGTATGCTTAATGCAGAACGCATTTCTGTCGCTGCATCGGAGCTATGCGAAGTAATCATCAGCAAAAAATGGCAATTCCACCTGTGTCTGGGCAGTCACATGACCCACCTTCCGATAGCACTCTCCATCGCCGCCTTTCGGCACTCGCTTGAAGACATTGGGATCTCTATGATATTCTCTAACCAAGGGAAGTTTCATCTTTTGCGAAGACTTCCACTCGCTCGTAGTCGTATAGTGTCGTTTAGAGCGCCGCACGGACCGGCGATAGATACAACGTTGAGCTGGAGCACTGACCCAAGCCAGTCCAGGTACCCACAGAGTATGGATGACAAACAAAGGGTGGCATAAGTATGCGTAAGCACCATTCACCCACAGCTCTGATCGCACTTAGAGTGTTATCATAGTCGGTTCCGGACGAGCACGCATGGCGGGGCATGTAGTGCATCACTTCTCGGCGTAACTGGTAACGTCGTGGTGGTTATCAGAGCCCTCTATGTGAGGAGGCAATCCCGCAAGACCTGCAAGTAAAAGTATGCAGCTCGAGTCTAGAGGTTGAACCCTTTCCTTTCTCCAGTCCTGTACCGCAGCATCATCTTAGCGTGGCTGCAATGCCCCACCGGAATTGAGCTTTATGGATTTCATCATCATAGACGGGAGTAGTCCAGCTGGTCTTCGGGTACGCCCCAGAAGCTCTGCGTGCTAGCAAGGGCTTTGCTGGTGCTTCCTCCTAAGCTTTCCCGTGTGTTATTACCTTGTACTCGCAGAGCTCGCCATACGTAGACGATAAGACACTTTGGAAGCTCCGCGGGTCGCTTGGATTGAAATGTAACAGCATATGCTTCCTGGTTAGCCTTAGCTCCTTGTGGCATACGTGCGGCTACCCCTGTCCTCTTCTCTCGATCTGCCTGTCTTCGGTATGCACATGCGCCCAGCTGTCCATTATCTCATGCCGCCGGTAACATCTAGGTGCGTGTAGATATTCAGTCACACTTTGTGTAGCCAGAACGCACATATTGAGCGCGCGCCTCTCGACCTCTGATCGTGAATTCATGTTTGTGGTCAATGTCATGCAGCAGGAACCGGAAATCCGATATTGGCTAGCTGTGTCAGCGGTGCCGCTCGTACAGACGAAGCACTGTCAATCAATCGAGATAGAACAGCGGCTACGGGGAGAAAACAGTGGATCACGCCACAGTCCAAAAGCCGGTAGTTGAATGACTGAGATGTCAAGTAGTCGGTTTTGGGGGGAAGTGTGTGATAGCCAGGTGCCTGACGCTAGACCAGACGGGAGACCTTACATATCTCCTACCTACCAGTGTGCTACCTACCTAGGTAGGTATTTAAGCGCGCGGTTACACGGAGCATGTCTTTCTCCGCGTACGAAAAGGTCAGAACTCTCGCAGGCAACTGGCGGGGGGAGTTTTAGCATGTGCAGTACTCCGGCTTACCTATTTACTAGAACCAAAGCGATAAGTTGAAAGCGATCATGCTGTCACCAGCGGAGGCATTAGCTGCTAAAATCTTGTGCTCCATGTCTTGCTCACATAAGACAAGTCCAAGGAGACGATAAGTTTCCACCCCTCATTGCTTAAGTCGCACCCCACCGGTACATCATGTCCACCTATATTTGAGTCACATAGTAGTGGACAGCGTACCAAGGCATTGTAGAGCAGGTTCAGCCAGAGTTGAGCCAGCCGCCATACAGCCTATATACATAGCCAGGTGCTTGACCCCGGGCTAATCTGCGTTACCTCTGCAACTCCTCCCGCATTGCGCGCACTTTCTCAAATCCTCCGCTTTATCACCCGTTAAGACAACCTTGTTAGGTGCCAATGGGGTCTCCTCCGCTTGAACCGAAGCCACGATCAGCGTTACCTGTGTACCTTACCAACGGCTCCTCCTCCTTGCACCAGTCATCCGCTGCGAGGGACGCCAAAGAACAAGATGACTTGGTTGCCTCGATTAGGTCTTCAAGCGGTCGACGACGCCGCCCTGTAGATCTCGATGGGTTTGATGGGGGACACTCGTTCCACCGTCAGGTATCTCGTGCTGAGGGAGTTGCTCAAGGTCGATACCTACCAGTTGGCGGTCCATCGAACCTAGAGGAAGAGCATGCCAGAGATCCCCGGGACGCAGCACCTTTGCCTAATCCATTAGCTACCAGTCGCCCGGCAAGCCCGTACACTCAGAATCCCACGGTTGATTTTGATGGACTTAGCTGGCCAAGTACGTAAGGGCTACTCCCGGAGCGGCCAAGATACTAAGAATTCGCATAGGTCTGGGTACAAGAGCAAGGCTGGAAGCTACACCAGAACAGGCGCAGGAGACACTGGATAAGCTGACTGGAGCCGTTCGGACAATACTAGAGTGCATTGGCGAAGATCCTGATCGGGAAGGGTTGCAAGAAACGCCGGAAAGATATGCTAAAGCTATGATGTATTTCACAAAGGGATATGAAGAGAATTTGAGGGATATTGTTAACGGCGCCGTATTTCACGAGGATCATGATGAACTGGTCATCGTTAAAGACATTGAAGTATTTTCCCTTTGCGAACATCATCTCGTGCCGTTTTCGGGGAAGGTATGTTATGTCTCAAAAGTTGCATATGGGTGAAGGTGCTAATATGTGAAGATGCACATCGGCTACATTCCTAACCGCCGCGTCCTGGGGCTTTCGAAACTTGCCCGAATTGCAGAGATGTTCTCTCGCCGCCTTCAGGTCCAAGAACGACTGACGAAACAAGTGGCGCTGGCACTTTCGAAGGTGCTTCAACCCCAGGGCGTGGCTGTCGTCATGGAGTCGAGCCACCTTTGTATGGTGATGCGTGGGGTGGAGAAGACCACATCGACTACAGTGACAAGCTGCATGCTCGGACGCATGCGCTCAACGGCCAAGACACGCGAGGAATTTCTCAGCCTTCTGAACCGGCGGTGATGTGAATAGGCGGAATTGGTAGGGTAGATTGGTTTGCTCGAACCTGACTCATGTGGCGTTTTGGATCTTCAACAACCGGATACCCGAGAGAGAATTTAGGCGTTGGCATTGCTCATCCAATGCCTCGATGTCGTTCGGACAGAATGCTGCTTTGAAATTACAGAGAGCAGAAATCCTGTGCTTTCAGCTAGATACTGTACAGTCTTCACCAAACTTCAATATGAAAAGAAGAAGATAATTGAGAAGCGCAATAAACCCGTGTATGAGCCTTCATCACCTCTTCTCACTCTCGGCCCTTGTAGTCAGAGGCGACTATGCAATGACTTTTCGATTCCCAGTTTCTCTCATGGCCGGATTGGAAGCACGTAAGGTCAGTTCCTCTGGTAATGACTGGGAAAATGAGGCATTTCCATGAAGCATGTCGCCGTGGATCGAACACAAAACACTTGCCTTGGCGCGGTCAAAAGCTACCGTATGGAACCAGCGGCCAAGCATTATCAGGCGCAGACGAATGCAAATGATTTATAGAAGAAACCACCCCCCGCTCCTATTTGTCGGTGACACGTCACTTCCAAGCCTTTGTCGCATAAATGCCCTACAAGATGCAACGCTGCTTTTACCAACACCTCAGGTCTCTAGATGCGGGTTCGTCTACCGGCGAAGTTTGATCTTTGACCTGAAGGTTAAAACAAACAGAGTTGGTTGTATGCAACGCGTGCCAGCTTCCAAGGTTACCTCGTTGCTTGATCAGCGGTTCAATGGCGTTGCCCTCACAACTGCTATTGTTCCTTACGTCACCTGGAGTGAAGTGCTCCTACCGAGCGTGAAAGTAGGATGCCCCTGCAACACTACCGATCAACAGCAACAACATCTACAGATTACGACAGAAAGCGCAGCATCAGCACCATGGAGACTGAAGAAGTCACTGAACCCGAGCACACGAGTCCAACGACACAGTCAGAAGCTGCGCAGCTGTCCGATGTGGGGCCTTCGCGCTCACGGAGTGAAGATCGCGCCATAGCTGCAGACCACAGCAGCAATCCTACCACCAAGTCGGCTTCTCCAGCTGGGACATTTGCTCCTGGCAAGCAAAGCCGACTTGCCAAAGACACAACAGTATCATGCGCTCAGGCTCGCTCGGGCACTAACCACGCTCTTGATGGAAGCACGGGTTGTGATGATCAAACCCAATCGGCTCAGAACTGTTCTGGTACCGCAGACCATGAAGGCCATCGCCGGCCGGCCAAACGCAAAGCAGACGCATCTCCCGGGAGTTCTCCAATTGCCTCAGGCTCGGCCCCGTCGCTGTACCCCGACGGACGGCGCCACTTCTACGGGCACGCTGCTGCACGCAAACAGGGCTTGCCTGCTCCTACTCCTCCCTCCGGCTCCGAAGCAGCAATATTGGGGTCTCTTGGCAAACAGCCTTTCAACCTATTTAACGCCCTCTTGACCCGCAACGACATACTTCTCACCTTGGTCCCCCACCTTCCCATCGCGACCCTTCTCGACCTCTACGCGATATCCCGCCCTTTCCACTTTCTCCTCAACTCTCACTACACTACGTACATTCTAGCCTCTGCCCGTGTCTATGCACCGCTTGCCGTAAAGATATTTCCATTCAAATGTTACGGGGACCTTTGCATCAACGACCCCGCGCGTCGTCTGAATGTCGAACGTCCTAATGAAATTAGGAAGGTCCCCAGCTTCCGCTGGCTCAAGATGGTCGCGTTCCGCCATCAATGTATTACCGAGATTCTCGTCCTGCTGGCAGTTGAAGGCCACAGGTTACCGAGAGCCTCTGAAGAAGTGTTGGGAAAAGTTTGGTTCACGATGGATATCCCGAGCAATGCTAACAGGATCGGCCTGCTGCATAATAAGAGGTACTGGACAGACAGAGACTTATTTGTTGCGACAATGTTCTTCATCAAGCTCGATATGCGTTTCACCGATCCGGTGGATGGCGATGATCTTGGGGGCTCTTTGATGCGAAAGCTGTTGTTGGGTCAGAGGAGTTTAAGTGGAGTGTGGCAGACGCTCAAGAGGACCGGTGTCAGGACAAGGTTGGACATGTTGAGAATGTGGATCCGTTATTCGTATGAGCCGGCCGAAGAAGACAAGGGCTTGCCGATTTTCGGTGTTCCGACAGAGGAGATCGGCAAATTACAGTTCGAGGGTTGGGGCAAGGGCAGGGAGAGGTTATTGCGGACAGATGAGCTTGTAATGAGAGAAGGCATCAGAAGGCGTCTAAATCTGCACAGACAGTATATGGACATGATGATTTGGGGATATATTGACCAGAATACGTTTGAGGATATTCCGACGCCGGTGATGAGGAAGACCAACGAAGGCGACGTGGGCGGACGAGTACATGACACGGACATTGGAAGGCAAGGCAAGGGGAATGTAAGCGCGGGTGATCCAGATCTGGCAGTCGGAGACATGATGAGCAGTGGCAGCTGACTTATATTGACTCTACTATGGACTGGACCAGCGCTTAGGAGTGGGAATTTCGTCCTTTGTAAAGTCCGAGAACTAGGAAGATAGTACTGTGAACATGGTATAACCACGCGGCAAAGGATGAAAGGTACGCCGCTAACTACTTCCCCTTTGTCTTACCGTGATGCGCTTCGTTCCTCTTGCCACTTTCGAGGAAACCTCCCGTGACGATCGCATCCCTAGCTACCTGATTTATGATCCTGAACCTATCCGGGCCCAGGTGTACACCGCCGTACCACCTCGTCACCACTACCACCACGTCCCACACATTCATAAGTTGCATAAGATGTAGCACTCTTCCGCCTGCCGCCGTCTCTCCATCATCATCGCAGTCCTGAAACGATACTTGGGGATTCTCGAGGGAGCGGATTCGCCATGCGGTGATGTTGTGCGTCGCTTTCGCTACCTTTCTATCAGTGGCCAACAGGTGCGCCAGATAGAGCCTTGCTTGTTCGGGTGATGATACACTGGAAGCACGCGCGACGAAGACTGATCTTTTCTCCGTGATGGGGTCGGAGAGCACCCAGTTTGGTGTGTCGTGTAGATCTAAAGTATGCACATTTTCAGGCTGCGCAGCCCTTTCCATATCAAGTCTCTGAGCATCTTCCGGTTGGCTTTTCGATGTGTCATGCTGCCGACTCTGCTCGTCTTCTTGCATTAACAGCTCATTGACCTCCTCGATAAGATCGAAGATGCACGGGTCGCCGGGTCGATAGACTTTCACGAGGACCTTAGTCACTATTCGCGCCATATTAGTGCCATCGCCTTTTCTTGTACCATTGTCTCCACCTGTTAGCGTGCCGAGTACGACTGGAGCCGCATCTGGGTAGGCGTTTGGGAATTCGAGCCGGAGGGTTATGGATGGCCGTGGCGGAAAGCGAATAGCGTAGACCGTGGAATTGACATTAGTGGGAGAAAGAGTGTTCTCTCCATAGATTGAATTTATCGATGTGATCTCATCTTCCAGGGCAGTTGTCGTCATGGTAGCCGGCTCCGTCAAGCGGTATGGACATTTCCAGCAGATGGGCGTATGTTATGAAAGACGTAGCGATTTTACACCCGGTATCTTCAACATGCACTCTTGCGCTCAGTGACACTGGGATCAACATCGGGCGAGAGCAGGTTCAGCGCTCCTAGATAGCGCTTTCAACAAGGCCAGCCGGAGTGTTTTCAGTTAGCTGGCTTTTGATGGAAGCTTACTGTCCCTTGAGGCTTGAGGTCGAAGATCGTACCTCGGCACCTCTTCGCACACTTGTCGCCCAGGGACGCCGGGATACTGTACGCATGCTATTTCTGGAGGCAGTACTTCATCTCGCCATCACCCTCAATATCCATATCCTTGGACTTCCTTGAACCTTTGCCGTGCCCCGTCGGACCACTGAAGTAAGCCCAGGGATCACACGAACCGTCGCCGGCGCACCACCTGTCTCCGAGCATCCTCCACCGCCTTCGCTGCAGGGACTGAAGAGGCAGCTTGGAACAGATGGTGATGGGACAGCAGAGGCAGCATGAAGACAACCCTGCTACTCGTCACTACCATGACAATCCCAGTGAGGAAAGCTCGCGGATAAGCAGTCCAGATCATACTGTGCAAATCGCTCTGGAGGAGGTCGAGGAGCAATCTGGGAACCGGCCGGCATGGTTCCATACCTTGAGAAGACGGCAGCACCTGCCTTTTCAACGCGGACTTGATGCAACCCTTGAGTGGATTAAAGGACCACAGCCACCGCGGATATACAAAATCACACCTTTGTTCGAACAAATACAAACTGCACCAATCAGATACCTAGACAGGCTTCTACCAAAACCTACACAGAAGCTTTCCGCCTTGCTTGCATTCTATCTGGTTTTGGCCATTACCTTCGTTGCAGTACTGCACAAGTCTGCCTTTGCAAGCGAATTGGGGGCATACGGCTCGCCCGTTCGGCTTTGGTGCGGCGCAAGCTTCTGGAACGATGGCAATAGCTGTGGCATGAATGGTGATGACTGTCGACCATTTGACAATAGCACATTCGCCTTTCGCTGTCCTGCCAACTGCAAAAGCGTGCACCTGCTAAATGCACGTGCGGTTGGGGTTGAGGAAGTCATCTATCGGCCCCTCGTCGTAGGCGGACCCATCGATGCTCAGGGCAGCGTTGGTAGCATGGTCTACCGTGGGGACTCGTTCATTTGTGCGGCAGCTATACACTCCGGCCTCATCAACGACAGGGCAGGCGGATGCGGTGTCGTGTCTCTCATTGGTGAGAAAACGAGCTATCCAAGTTCAAAAGCGCATGGTATAGAAAGCATTGGCTTCAACTCCAGCTTCCCGTTGTCTTTTAAGTTCGTTGACGGGAGTGCGTCCGAATGCAAGGATCTACGATGGCCGCTGCTTGCAGTGTCTGTCGTCTTCACGTCGATACTGTCAGTATTTACAACCTCTCCAGCCATATTCTTCAGCACGATTTTCGTTGCGCTGTTCTTCCATGTTGGTCTTGTTTCCGATCCACCCAACTTCGCGGATTATTACTCCATCATCTCAATCGGCCTCGGTCGCTTCCTGCCAGCAGCCTTTGTCATGTTTGTAATCTACCGCTTTTGCGCGCGGAGACAGCTCGATGGCTTAACCGCTCAATTTGAGAAAACAATACTGTGGCTGGGTGCAGCGTGGGTCGGCGCGTTGAGCAATTATACGTTCGAAAAGATTCCAATTGGGCGCCTTACTCCGCACGATATCAAGGAACAACCAGGCGCAGTGCCTGCTCTTATTGGGATCGTCCTTGTCATCTTCCTCATTGCTCTCGGACAAGCATGGGCTCTTCGCGTTGAAGGCCGCATGCCTCAATACCTAGCTCTATATGTTCTCATGGGCGCGTGCTTGCTCCTGCTCGTAGCGGTCCCGCACATGAACTTGCGCATCCACCATTATATCTTAGCTTTACTGTTACTGCCAGGGACGGCGATCCAAAATCGACCCTCTCTGGTTTATCAGGGCCTGTTAGTTGGTCTGTTCATCAACGGTGTGGCCAGATGGGGCTTTGACAGCATCCTTCAAACACCGGCACAGCTACTGGGAGATGCAAAGCTGGGCTCCCTGCTTCCTGTCATTGCAGCACCCATGCTAGGCGCAGAGAACATCACATTCGCTTGGACATATCCGCCGGAGGATTTTGATGGCATCAGCATTCTGGTCAATGATGTTGAGCGATTTAGAGCATATGCGGATTTTGGTGCTGAACAGTTCACTTGGACACGTCACATAGCTAGCGAGCCGGAGTATTTTAGATTTGCCTATTTGTCTGGAAGCAGAGTGGGAGACTACACGAAAGCTGGGACATGGGAGGTTGACGGCAGCTGGGTTGAAATGCGACCTGGGCCTAGTTAGGAGATGTTATCGTACATATTGTATATAGGTGGCTACCTACCTTGGTAGCGGGCAGACAATTTGAGTGGCGCAACAGAAGAAACGATCAACATTGGGCAATCTCCAGCCGACGGGCGTTTTGTCGCACTGCCGTGTGAAGCGGGGGAGCGTAGCCGTCACTGCAATCCAAGAGATTATTATGCTCCTCACCGCGGCCCACGCCCATCACACCGTACAATCCAAACACTTCCCTTGGCCTACTCTTTTCATATTCATGGAACAACATTTTACCCTATGGAAATTGGTTGTACAGTATGCGCTAGCGCTTGCTTAAGGTAAGTATAGGTATTACCAACTGAAAGTGGCCAAGTGAGGCTGCAAGCCTGCAACGTTTTGCAATGATAAGTTGACGTCGTTACCCGATGCACGAACGGAGATGGGCCGGCCGATGCAAGACATTGCCTGGATTAAACACATGGATACCCCTGATTGGTTGCGGCTGTTCCTGAGAGTTAGCCGTAATTTGGCGTTTCAGGGTTCAGTGTCTTGGGCGCGTACCCGGCTACCCCTTCACATTATTATCATGACAGCAGTGCCTCACATTCATTCCAACCTTCTCCTTCACTCCCGCCTCTCCTTTCACATTCTTTGCAACGCGTCTCGTCACTCTTTTCGACTTACGGCCTAGCAAAGCCTTTCCGGCACTCGCTAAGTTTCGTTTAACAATCATTGATATCGTCTGCTGAAGCCGAGCTTCGATTCCACTCCTTTACTGCATACCCTTAACTCGCCCGACAGACGACACGCGCCGAACATATCTGCTACACTCTGCCAAAAGGCTGCCATCTCCTACTCTGGGCCCAATCCTGCGCGAATTTCGCCCGCGGTCTTTTCAGCTATTCACACCGCTTCCACACCTCACCGAATCCAGGCTGCTGGCCAGAATCACAGTAACACCGCACTTGTTACGCGCTATTACGTCAGACACCGAACTGCTCGCTCTCTCACACGCATATAACCATCCTCAAAATCACACCGCCAACATTTGCTTCGAACTACTTTGGATAAAACCCGTCGCAGTCACTCATTGATTCCGAAGCACGATTTGCACTGCTACCTCATCTTTAGCTCTTTCGCTGGAGTCTCTGATCTTTACGCTTCACAAGTGTACTCGGTCGGTGGACAAGGATGAAGACTCCCACGGCTCTTGCGTTGCTGGCAGCGCTAAGTGCCCTGCAACTTGCGGTCGCATTCTGGCGCTTGGAATGTAGAGAAATCTCAGGCATGGGCCGTATCGATCCGCTCGTTTCGCCGGGCTCACCAGCAGAACATTCGCACATCATCTTTGGCAGCAACGGTAAGTTGGCGGTCCATTGGCGGGAGATATCTCCACTGAGCTAGATTTGTGCTGACTTAGGAACTTAGACTTTGATGTAAATACAACTTATGATGACCTCATGGCCTCCTCCGGAACCTCGTGCTCTGTGACCCAGGACAAATCTGTTTACTGGACTCCCTCATTGTACTTTCAGTATTCTAATGGTTCATTTGAACTGGTCAAGACCGTCGGGGGCATGCTAGCGTAAGCTCGCGTTACGTTCCTTTGTCCTTGGTTGGCATGGATTGCGACTAACAGGTGACAGGTATTACCTTCCATTTAGTCAAGATGGCCAAAAGGTCCAAGCTTTTCCTGCTGGGTTCGCTATGATCGCAGGTGACGCCAAGCAACGCAACCAGACTTTTGATCCGACGTTGGTGGATAGCGACGCAGAGACGGCAGCAATGGCGAGTACACAAGCTGGACTTTCACAGGCAGCAATAGGGTTCAACTGTCTTCACTACAGCAATCCACCAAATGAAGGGACCGCCTATCGTCACCACCTTCCAGATAAGTCTTTTCTGAATGCCAACTGTACTAACGGGCTTCGACTCGAAATGTACTTTCCTTCTTGCTGGAACGGCAAAGACGTTGATTCTGCAAACCATAAGAGCCATGTGGCGTACTCCAATCCTGTGACTGGTGGATTTTGCCCTGACGGGTTTGCTTCACGGCTGCCCACTCTGCTGTACGAGACCATTTACGACACCTATGCGTTCAGGGAATCCTCTGGGCAGTTCCTCCTTTCCAACGGCGATCCAACAGGTAGGTTAGCCGCGCAGCTTCAATGCACTGTTCGCTAATAATGCCAGGCTATGGATATCATGCAGACTTCCTTTCTGGATGGGATCCAAAAGTGCTCCAAAAAGCCATTGACACATGTACAAGTCCGTCCGGAATGCAATCCGATTGTCCAGTATTTGATCTGCAATCGAATGATGAGGCCGCGAAGCAGACTTTCTCAAAAGTTCAGGCGCTTAAGGGCGAAGACCTCGTTGGACCAATGGACAGTCTTCCAGGCAACGTTCCAATACAAATGGGACCCGGATACGCGACAGCTTTCAAACAGGGCGTCACTTCGCAAGTGACTGAGGCCACTTCCAAAGTGATTATCCCTTCAAGCAAAACGGATATTCCCAGAGAAACTGCCGTGCCAACACCAACAACTACTCTTGTTGATGATACTGGTGCCACACTATCACTCGTCGCTCATGCTAAGGCTTCGAAATTCGGGATAGTTGATACTACTCCGTCCCCAGCCATCGCATCTTTGCACGTCGCGGAGATGGCTCCCGGTAGTCCATCAACCACACCCCTTGCCGCAATCGCTGAGGTCACTCCAACCCAGACATTCGTCGCGACAATTTTCAGGACGCGGGCTAGCAATGTCGTAGAAGAGGTCTTCGTCAAGCAAGTAGATGTTACAGTGACGCTGAAAGAACCTGCTGTCGTCGTTACTCAAACTGCGACTGCCCTTGCGAGGCGGAACAGGCACCGTGCGCTCCACCGTCATGCACGTGTCGCATTCTGACGGGGATGAAGCACAGCTATTACAAACCTTCGATGGTCACAGCACTTCGGCTGGCCCAATGCCCTTTCTTTCATGTTTTTTTATGGCGACTATACCCATGAGTTTCGAGATCTGCACATCTTCGAAAGACGTGTTGCGATTTCATGCAAGATATGCCAGGGTTTCAGGCTTGCGTCAGTGGGCAGGAAATCTTAGGTTGATGTCGTTGTACAAATGCTCGGAGGGGCACTTGATGTGTCTTGCTGAGGTCCGCAGTTTCTTGTAATATAGAAAGCCAGATGCACGTTGAAACGTTTGCGACTGACTATGTGCTCGGATGGATGCACACTTAACGGGTACCGAATCCAATGTGTGCAAACAGAGTGTCCTGACAACAGGCCATTTCGCGTGGCTCCCTTTTCGTGATACAATCTGGAGGATCATACCAGTCAAAGAAGCCGCTTAAGCCTTAAACGACTCGATAAGGTGACATTCTGCTCATCGTTAACTGTCCAAGACCGTTATGATGCATCGAAAATTGGCGGTTGTTCCATGTTTAATGACATTCTTCAACGTATTCCGCATGATGAAAGCACGAAAGGGTAGCTTCCAAAGCTTGTACAGAACACAGCTACGGTACTGTACGTATGGAGATAGGTACGTCGTAGTATTTGCACAACTAGCTCTATATACTACAAGAGTACCTACCTACCTAGGTATCTCAAGTAGACGTCGGTGTCTCGGAGCCAGCCTGGCGATCAACCCCTGCTACCCGGGCAGTGACTTTGTCGCCACCACGGGCGAAGTTCCCTGCGGGTAGACAGTCAGGCTCATAGCGCACAAATCAGTAGCAACAGCCGTTGGATTCGAAACGTAGTTTGGAGACAAGTTCAAGTCAAACTGCATCTAACTTGTCACCCATATTGGCCAACAGCAGTATGACTCAGGACATGTCAAAATTCATACAAACATTGTTTGCCACATCTAGGCTACAGCTGCTTGTCTCATCTGTTACTCAATGTGCTCCCAGTCTGTGTGGCAACCTCAGCGAACCCTCAAATACCCTGCGCGTGCCCATTTTCCAAGGAACCACAAGATTCCCACCTCCAACTTAGGACTTTTGTAAGCATTTCAGTGTTGGAGTTCAAAGCATACCTTATGAATTTCGGACGCCTTCCTAACGCTTCCCCTGCCGACCACTCCTCCTCACGAAATCTATCCAATGATAGTCTCAGTCACCTGCCCAACACCCTCCTTGAGCGGCTCATTCCCGGCTATGGCCTCGTCTCCGCTTTTCTCCTCGACAGCTTCAACTTCGACATTAGCATCCTTGTGACCATCGGCATTCTAGCGTTCACGTTCCAGTATGCCACAACGAAAGCATGGAAATGGACCTATTCAAATATTCTCAGAAAGTACTTCATGTGTTCAGTGTATGTCGATGACAGGGATGACATTTACAATGACTTCATGAAGTGGATCGCGTTGCAACAGGTAAGTTCTGCTGCGAGAAACGTGAAGGCAGTCACCGGGAAGGGAAGCAACCTAGATGAACCGCTTGACAGTAAGTTTCCCGCACTCACTTTCCTTACGAGGATCACCGACATTCGTACTGGCGGGGCAGAGAAACGAGGGCGCAGCGGGGCGAAAACATGTTGAAGCCTTAGAGCACTAATATTAAGATTGCTATCTCATTTATCATCTCATTTACCTACATCCTGCTGATGTGGGTTACAGGCAACATCGATGACGCCGCCATCACGGATGACAAGGGTCTATTCAACTTTGACAAATGGGTCGCCATGTCTCCCCCAAGATTCGAGCCATACTTCGGTAGTCATCGATTCTGGCATCATGGCCGACTGTTTGTCTTTAACCGCAGCCGCAAGCAGCTAGAAGGCACGAGGAATGGATACGAGCAACTAAGAGACGAGGAAGTCATAGAGCTGAGTTGCGTTGGATTTTCGACTAAACCTGTCAAGGATCTGCTTGACCATGTCAAGGGCTGGGTGGTGGAAAAGCAAAGGGCGCTAACTGTCGTGCGTCGCCCAGCTCCGAATTTGCATCGGCGCTATGGAGGCAATTGGAGGACCGTAGCTTCAAGGCCGTCCAGACCAATGGATACTGTTGTGCTTGACGAGCAACAAAAGGCGGATCTTTTAGCGGACATTAACGAGTACCTTCACCCATCAAGCCACAGATGGTATGCCGAGCGCGGAATCCCTTACCGAAGAGGCTATCTCTTTCACGGTCCTCCTGGCACTGGAAAGACAAGCTTGAGCTTTGCTATTGCAGGCGTCTTCAGGTTGGAAATATACGTGATCTCATTGCTGGAACCGACCCTGACCGAGGAAGATTTGGGCTTGCTTTTCAATTCACTCCCAAACCGCTGTGTCGTACTACTAGAAGATATTGACACTGCTGGTGTGGCCCGCGAAGACGGTGCAGACAACAATGAGGCAGCCGCCAAGGTAACATCAAGAAGAGTAGTCAAGGATGATCCAACAGCACCGAAAACTGGGGCCGCTGACAAAGGCATATCACTCTCTGGGTTGCTGAACGCCATAGATGGTGTAGCGAGTCACGAGGGCCGCCTGTTGGTAATGACCACAAATCATCCGGAGAAGCTCGACGAGGCACTCATCCGTCCCGGAAGAGTGGATATGCAAGTTCAGTTTCCACTTGCGACCAAGGCACAAGTGCGGCAGCTTTTCGTCGGCATGTATACAACTTATGATAGACCCTCGTCTCTCGCCAATCAGAAACCCGGATTCCCATCGTCGGTTAAGAAGCTGTCGTCGGTGCAACCAACTAATATATTATCTTCTGAGGACCTTCAAGATATCGCAGACGACTTTGCAGCGCGCATACCAGATGGAAAGTTCTCTCCGGCTGAGGTACAGGGTTTCTTGTTGAAACGGAAAAAGGACCCGAAGAAAGCTTTGGGTGATATCGATGCCTGGAGGGACGCGTTGTTGGAGGCAAAAGCAAAGAAGACCAAGGTCGTAGAGGTGCAATAATAATAGATACATTTACAATGGTACCAGACGGCGTCGCTCCTCGAGCCTTTAGAGTAGCACGTATAGATCCCGGGGAGTGGTAAGAAACTGATTACCGCCCAGTACAGTAAGACCCGGCACTTGTAGCTCACGCTTTAGGTATGGTTTACTTGCCTTTTGTGCAACTAACTCCCTTGTGAAAGGAGCCCTCTGAAATGTCTTGAAAAATAGCGGTAGGTTCTGTGTCTACCTAGAAGTAGGTACCTGCTTCGCGCCGCTGTTGGAAGGTAGGAAGGTACCTAGGAAGGTAGGTACCTAGGAAGGTAGGTACCTAGGAAGGTAGGTACCTAGGAAGGTAGGTACCTAGGAAGGCGACTACTACGACACCGTACTTGAGTGACTTTGAAATCTCGAAATAACACCTTCACTTGACCGTAGTCTACCCACCGAGATAATCTCCGTTTCCTGTAATCACGCTTACTACAGGCGCAGCTCCCATGTGGGAATAGTGGGGGTCTTGATGTACTTTCTAACTCGAGAGGCTTCGAGTACCGTAGCGATGGCGATGATGTGAAGCTTTGCGCCCCCCTTGCCTACTGCCCTTCTCCGTATTGTTGACCATACTCTCCATGCGTGCATGCCTTTTGAAGCAAAGCCGTCCGCTTCTCGCCTACAGTAGTATTTACGGCGCCATCCTGTCACCTCCTCTCCATACACTCGAACGTGCAGGTCAGCCGAGTGTTGCAAGACCTCGCCCATTCCTCGAGGTATTGCTTCGTACAGTAGCGCTGCATGCAAACTGATTCTGATAGTTTCCAAGTAAGAAGTCAGCTACTCAGAAGAGCCTTCTCCGCCATCGCCTTTCAGCAACCTCCTCAATCCTTTCAGCACCCTCCTAGACCCTTTCAGCATCCTCCTCAATCCTTTCAGCGTCCTCCTGAATCCTTAACGATGTCTTCCATGTCCTTACCTGACCGCTCGTACTCGCGTGTAACCGCGCCTGCAGAGCGCCTAACGGATGCGATGGAGAAGCCCGCCCTCGACAACCGATCTTACAGAGTTATCAGGTTACAGAACAAGCTTGAAGCGTTGTTGATACACGACCCCGACACGGACAAGGCTAGTGGAGCGCTTGATGTTGAGGCAGGAAGCTTTCTAGATGCAGAGGATATGCCAGGTATGGCTCATGCAGTGGAACATTTGCTCTTTATGGGAACTGCGAAGGTGGGTCTGTCAATGACCGCTGATGCCTGAGGAATAGCCGTTGCCTGCGTTGACGTAGTGCATCTGAGCAGACTCAACTACTACTTGGCTCAATGAATCTAGTGTCCTCCGATTCAGCACGTCTATTGTGCTAATACTTTACTGATCTTGTGTGGTTTAGTATCCGCAAGAGAATGCCTACCAGCAATACCTAACGAATCATTCCGGCTACTCCAACGCGTACACTGATAGGACTTCAACAAATTACTACTTTGAGGTTTCTGCGTCGGCAGGCTCCAACAGCAAATCATCATCTGCAACTAGTGCCTCGAACAATCCATCACTCACCAGTCTGCAGTCCTCGCCTCTGTATGGAGCACTAGACCGTTTTGCACAGTTTTTCATAGCTCCGCTTTTCCTAGAGGATACTCTTGAAAGAGAGCTGATGGCTGTCGATTCCGAAAACAAGAAGAACCTGCAAAATGATACGTGGCGGTTACACCAACTCAATAAGTCACTCTCGAATCCTGAGCATCCTTATCACAAATTCGCAACTGGCAGCTACGAAACACTTCATGACGAACCGTTAGCTCGTGGTGTACGGATTCGAGATGAATTCATCGAGTTCCATAACAAGCACTATTCTGCTAATCGAATGAAGTTGGTTGTCCTGGGCCGGGAGACATTGGATGAACTCGAGGGCTGGGTTGAAGAGTTGTTCTCCGACGTGGAGAACAAGGATCTGCCGAAGAACAGCTGGTCGGACGTCAAGGTATTCACGCAGAGCGAGCTTTTGACTCAAGTGTTCGCGAAGCCTGTCATGGACAAGAAGATACTAGACCTGTACTTCCCATTCATGGATGACGATCTTTACTACGAATCGCACCCTAGTCGATATGTTAGTCATCTTATTGGACATGAAGGTCCAGGAAGCATTTTGGCATACCTAAAAGCGAAAGGATGGGCAAATGGGTTGGGATCTGGTTCCTTGTCGATCTGTCCTGGCGAGGCCTTGTTCACGATATCCATACAACTTACCGAACAAGGCCTGAAGCGGTACAAGGAAGTGGCAAAGGTAGTGTTCCAATACATTTCACTGCTGCATGAGACTCCGCCGCAGGAGTGGGTAGTCAAAGAGATGATGGAGACGACTGAAATCGGCTTCCGCTTCAGACAGAAGAGCCCTCCGAGCAAGACGGCCAGCGCGCTGAGTCATACAATGCAAAAACCATATCCTCGTAATCGCCTGCTGAGTGGCGAGGAGCTAATCAGAAAACTCGACTCCAAAGCTATCTTGCAAGCTCTTTCCTACCTGAGACCCGACAACTTCAGGTTACACGTCGTGAGTCAAGACTATCCCGGAAATTGGGACAAGAGGGAGAAATGGTACGGTACGGAGTACAAGTATGAGAAGATACCGCAAGATTTTCTCGCAGAAATTCAGAAAGCGTGCACTTGCTCAGCTGAAGAACGAATCCCTGAACTTCACATGCCCTCTATGAATGAGTTCATCCCGACCCGGTTAGAGGTTGAGAAGAAAGCCGTGGAAGAGCCAGCAATAGCGCCCAAGTTGCTCCGCAATGATGCGAACGTGCGATTGTGGTACAAGAAGGATGACCGGTTCTGGGTTCCCAAAGCCAATGTGTTCGCAACACTTCGTAGTCCTCTCGTGAACACCACCCCTTTAACCTACGCCATCATGAGCATCTACAGTGGGCTTGTTGATGATGCTCTTAACGAGTATGCTTACAACGCGGAGATCGCCGGGCTTAGCTACCAAGTTGACTGTCACAGCGCGGGACTGGATGTACATCTTGGAGGTTTCAACGATAAAATGCATGTACTGCTCGAAAAGATACTGGTTTGCATGCGGGATCTCCAGGTAAAGGAAGACAGATTTGACATTATCAAAGAACGTGTTTTGCGCGCACATCGGAACTGGGACTATCAGCAGCCTTACCACCAAATACGGCAGGCAGTTGGCGAAATCAGCACCGAGAAAGGATGGGGTCCTGAGGACTTGTTGGCGGAGCTGCCTCACATTACCGCGGATGAAGTTAGGGTCTTTTTCCCAGAAGTGCTCCGCAGAGTTCATATCGAAGTTTTTGCGCATGGAAACCTGTACAAGGAGGATGCTCTGCGGGTGGCAGACCTAGTTGAAAAGGTGCTGAACCCTAGGGCACTACCTCCGTCACAGTGGCCGCTTCGCAGAGCCCTAGTGCTACCAGAGGGGTGCAATTATGTCTACCGTAAGGAGTTGAAGGATCCTGCCAATATAAACCACTGCATTGAATACCTGCTTTACGTCGGCTACATTGAGGATCGAAGGCTCAGGGCAAAGAATTCGCTCATGGCCCAGCTGTTCCATGAGCCAGCCTTCGATAGATTGCGTACCAAAGAACAGTTGGGTTACATTGTTTTCAGCGGTGTCCTGTCGAACATCACGGTGGCAGGCTTCAAGATCCTGGTTCAAAGCGAAAGAACCGCTGAGTATCTGGAAGGCAGGATAGACTCATTTTTGGCTGGGTTCAGTAAGACGCTTGAGGACATGTCGGAGGAAGAGTTTGAAAGCCAGAAGGTCAGTTTGGTGAACAAGAAGTTGGAGAAGCCAAAAAATTTAGGTGAAGAAAGCGGGAAACTGTGGGATCACATTACGAGTGAATATCTGGATTTTAGACGCGGTAAGTCGGTCACATCCCATATACATGGTGTCGAACGTCCGCACCGTTCAACAGGCAGTTAGAGAAGGCACAAAGTACTAACATTTATATAGCCGACCTCGACGTAGAATGCCTCGAGTCTCTCACTAAACCTGAAATCCTCGACTTCTACAACCAATATATCTCTCCTCACTCTACCTCCCGCGCCAAAGTCTCCGTACATATGATCGCCAAACCTTCAAGCGGAGACTCAACCCAGCAAGTAGATCAGATGGTCGGGCTAATGGAAAAGTTTTTGGTTCTGCGCGGCCTGCAAGCTGACAGCGAAAAACTGAAGTCGAGGATAGAAAAGTGCTCCAGCGGAGATCAGGATGACATTGCAGCAGCTGTTCAGGCGCATATGCTGGAGGACCTGCACGTGGAGCCCAGCGCTATCCAAGCCATCAAAGAGGAAGCACGGCCAGTCGTGGAAGCACTGTCCGCGCAAGGTGGGCCTCCGCCTGCGACAGGCCAGCAGGAGCTTCTGCAAGCCATCATTGCTCACCTAGTCATGAATCAACTTATAACACCGGAGCAGCTCATGGCGTTAAGCAAACCACAAAGAAAGGCGAGTATGGCGTCGAGCCTGAAGAGTGGTCATAGCGAAGACCCCGTTGTGCCTGCCATTGAGGCCAAGGTCATTGAAGACGTGAGGACGTTCAAGGCCAGCGTCACCCTAAGTAGGGCGGCCAAGCCGGTGCAGGATTTGAGTACCTTCGAAGAAACGGATCCCAAGCTGTAAAGTTAGTACGTCCAGACTCTCGAGAAACTGGAGGCAAGCCACCGAGAAGGAGACGTGTCGGGGGAAGGGAGCAAGGTGATGTGGCGACCACCGGTTATGAGGAGGAAGTCTGATGGCAGAGGAAAGTTCATCATGGACGCCGCTATCTGCTGACGGCAAGAGGTCACTGGGTTGCAAGTGGTGGAATGGTGAAGGGCAGCTTTGCCTCTTCAGCTGGAAGTAGCTTATCATTGTTCAGCGCGCGCCCGTAGCAAGCTACCAAGCTGCGCTACGATACGTCGTTTCAGTTGTTGCTAGAGCACAAAACTAGAGCATAAACCAAGATTCTTCAGTTAGGTTTTAGATAACCTCTGCTCAGACTTATGATTCGCTGTACACTAGTCTATGTTCCTTCTGTCAGAACACTCATTCTCCCAGATCGGAGAGCGCGCGCCTTCGAGGAATAAATAAACCACTCTGACTGCTTTGCGCTCATGCGGGTTTTGGAACCGTAACCGATTGCAGCCTTCTCCAAACCCACCTCGATCAGGATCTAACGGCATAAAGGGCTTATGCACTTCATCCGCGTCCAAAATTTATGCTGCGTCCAAGCCCCACGACAGATCAGTAAAGTTACGAGTGAAAAGAAAAAAATCCTAGCGCTAAATACTGTACCAGGATTTGGATTACTTCAGGCCTCACGCACACCCGCATGCTAGGAAAACTTACTTGAAGAGGATAGCACACAAGCGGTATCCAACTATCATTATCACTATCGCTTCGCAAGGGCCAGTGGAACGAGGTGCGGAGAATTACATTACATGCTTTGGCTGGCAGCCTCTTGCAGAATAACTGCGATCTCATTACTATGAGGTTGCAAGATGTTTCGACGCTCGTGAAGGCTTGGTTCTCAACTTGGTAGATACTCGAATTGTCTGGTCTGTGGGTTGCTGATACGACACATCTGACGAAGGACGTAAATCATGGACCACGGTTAAGCCGACAGCAGATGGAGCCAAAGTTTGTTCATGATACTTGTATGATTGTAGACGTGAGATGTACTACTGGTTCTACAATACAACCTGATCCAGGAGCGCTCAATCAACACATATGGCTACAGGACGAGAACACTTGTTGTTGCTACCATTCACGGCATTAAGGTGCACCAAAGAAGGCAACGTCTTGACGCATTTATAAACTTCTTAGGAATTCGGTTTGAGCATGGGCACCAGTACTCGCAGGATATACCACTTCGCAGACTACAGGACGAAGTCAAGCTTGTCACCCCCTAGGGAGGATCCTCTGGTCAGCGCTGGATATGCTGGATCATTAGCTCGCTCAGATGGACGCCCAAAAAAGCTTGCCACGGTTTATGGTAAACTACGTGTGAGTCGTACAGCGAGCGAAATTTGTCGAGTGGTCATGATCCCCAACCGTACTGTCGGCGCTGCGTGTCCGCATAGTTATGTCTTATAGTATTACACTCAGCGTTCGCTGCGTTGTAATTCTCAAGGCGATAATCTTCTCTTTCTGGTCATATTCGGGCAATTTTTTCTTACATGACCCCTCCCACCACTCTCATAACACTGCGTATTGGCATTCGAGGCACTAGATCCACCGCCCGACGATATTGAGGTCAACTTGTTGAGCTTTATAGCCTTACTTCTCCGCTTTTCAGCCACTCTCGCTGCGTCTTTCGCATGCTCTTTCTTTTGAGCCTTGCGCTCTGCTCTTATTCGCTCTGCAGCTTCCCTTCGAGATGCGCGAATTAGCGCGTGGGTGCCTGTTTGGTCATCTTCCTCTTGTTCGGACTCAGCTTGTGAAGATGCACTGTCGCCAGGCGAACCATCTTTGATCGCTGACTGTTGCGGGACCTTCTTTCCAAAGCTTCTTCGCCCCGATATGTTTTCGTGTAATAATTCTTCTCCATCCAAATCTTTTCCAGGTCGGTAGTCCCCGCGATCCATTGCATCGATCATACCATACCCGGCGCTTACAATGTTTAGACGTGGCACTGTTGCCGTATGGATGTCTTCCGTGAAGCTTAACGCCCATTTCGTCTCGCCAGCCTCTGCGGCCTTGCGCTCCAGATATTCTCTGCCTTTGGTCTCTTGATCTACTGAGGAGTTCTGTTTTACGCTCGTACGTGACGCTGGCGAGCTCAATTCTGGTTCAGCGCTCAGTCTCCGACGCTTCGTTGGGGGTGGATCAGCGACAGTGGTAGTTGGAGTTGCGGGTGACGAAGCTGCTGCACGTTGCATGAACTAAGTAAATCATTAGCATATAGTTCGATAGAGGGAATCCAAACGTGCCTTCATCGTCAGCAGCCGCGATGACATTGTCTTTCCTTGTCCCTTGGGCGTCGCCATCTTCACTACAGGCCGGAACGAGGCGCCGATAATGAATCTCTACGGACTTGCAGACACCTCAGACCAAAGCTCTTCAGAACTCAAGTGTGTCAGTCCGAATAGCCTGTGCTTCGCAATACAATCCGATGTGGTTGGTGTTTTCGTGCTTCAGTTTGCAGAAAATAAATACAGACCACAAAAACCGAATTTCAGCCGGCGGTGCATGTGATTGGTCAATCCCAGCGTGCAGCTTCCCCGGTCCATCACTGAGTGCGACATCATCCACATTTCGCTGCAAGAGACTCGCCCCTACGCCGTGGGCAACGCAGCGTCAGTTCCTGCTTTCCGACTACAGCAGCAAGCAAGCACAATGCTACCCACACTGCGGACGCGCATACCCGTGCTCTGCTCCCGGCGAGTGGCAGCATCATTCGCACGCCCCCACAGCACCGACAATCCGCTCCCCGCAAACGATCCCAATCCTAAGCCTCCAGTAAAGAATGTATCCGAGACGAACGCCGTGCCCACCTCTTCCGAAGGCAGCTTCGACCACGTCCTGCAGGAGTCAACAGACATAGCGGAGGAGAGGCGGACGATGCAAGCTCCCAACCGCAGAGAGATATGGTCGAGGAGCCAGAAACCAAGGGCCGAGGCAATGGTTGGGCCGAGATTTGAACAGACCATCATGGAGGATCAGGTCAGATTTGGACTCAATCTAAGGCTGTTGGAAGCACTTTGCTGATGCTAGAAATACAGCCGCGACCTTATGCAGCTATAGAGCTCATACACAAGCAGCCGGTGCGGTGGACTCACAGCAGAGTTGTCTCATGCGACGGAGGTGGTGGACCTCTTGGGCATCCTCGCATCTTCATCAACGTGGATAGGCCGCAGATCAACTGGTGCACATATTGCGGCCTTCCATTCGTAAGTGTCACTCTAATGACTGCTTCAGCATGATTATCGCAAGAGCTAGCCTGACTTGTTCTGCTACAGGCGTTGGAAGGCAATAGAAAGCATATTGAAGCTTTGCCCTCCCCAAGCTTTCCGTTAATGCCTACGGGTGACCCGGCGGAAGTGGAGAGGTCTCAGCGGATTACACCTGAGCCCTTAGGGCAAAGATAAGGATGTCTTTGATGTCCCCAGTTTGCAGCACGGTTGCTATGTACATACTCCTTCTTCACCGATTTCACAGTGTCGGCCGGCTAAGGTCTGTCTCCTGCCGGCACCGCATCTTCGAGTTCGAGCACCTTGACCCCAGTAATGAAAGCCTGTCAGGCTGCTTTTCATTCCATGGTTCTTGCAATGGCAGTCTAGAACAACTGATGCTTCCTCTTACAGAGTTGCCGGTATGGTGTTGAAGGTATCGATTTGACCGCAGGCATGATCGCTCATACCAGCGTGATGAACATGCATTGTCCGGTTCTGCCACTGCACGCTTGTATTAGATAGATCCCAACGTCGTCGCGCGTCTCATGCCTTCTCGCCCTGGATAGTCGCTACGACCTTCCTCGAATGCTTGCTCGTTCTGAACTCCAGGTACCATATTCCCTGCCATGTGCCCGTCAACAACTTTCCATCCTTGATTGGTATCGTCACGCTCGCTCCGATCAATGCAGACTTGATATGTGCCTATATCAATCTCTATTAGCCAATGCCTATCCCCAGACATTCGTGTGATCCGGTCAGCCAGGAGGTTGAGTTTTATATGACACGAGCAACTCAATGATTGCAACGGATACTAACAGGCATATCATCAGCACCCTCCGCACTATGCCTATACATGTTACCCTTCTTATCCTCGGGCGCAATCCTATCCAGTGCATCGCTCATATCCTCCCTGACCTCCTCATCCCAGTTCTCGTTCATGCTCAGCGCGCAACTCGTGTGCTGCACGAAGAGGTTCAGAAGGCCGACTTTGTATTGTCTGAGCTCAGGCAGCTGCTGTACCACATGGTCGGTTATGAGGTAGGAACCGCGGGATTTGGAGGGCAGAGTGAATGTCTTCTGGAAAAAGGACATCGTTGGTGGCGGGGGTGGTGCGGCGTAGATTGGATGAACCGTAGGCGGGGCGCTTTTGAAGGGGTTGATGGCTTTGAAAGGGAGGTAGAGGATGGTGACGAATAGATTGGGAAAGAAGGCGATGATGAAGATTGAGAGAAACAATATGCTATTTGAGGTTGATGTTTTGAAGGGCATGGGGAATGGTGTTCAAGTTATTATCGAGCAGCTACAGGCACGACTTCGTCCGACGTCATACCTTAGGTGCTGGTGGAACTTATATAGGTGCGAGGACACTAAGCGAACAGGTGGTCAAACCTCAGTCATAAACACCATGTGATTGCTCATTATCGAAAGTAGGATGAAAATATACCTATGGCACCTCAATTTGTAGGACAGGATTTGCCAGTCTGAGGAGAAAGTTCATCTGTCCGCCTTCATGACCATATCCGTTCCAGGTATCCACGCGGGCCCCTGCCATTATTCATTTCTATCCGCATCCCTGTCTGCCTGCCAATCCAGCACTTTGGTCAAATGGCCTTGCGTTTCATTGACCGATGTCCCTAAGCACTAGCCACAACAAATGCCGGTAGCAAAGTAGCCGAGCAGTACTTCAGCATTCGCGGCGTAAGTACTTCACGTACGTCAGTAAAGTCGACACAGTACAGGCAGAAAACTCACGCAGAAGATACATGAACATTCATTAATCCTCCTTCTTCTTACGAATGAAGTAAGCGTTACCGTATCTGGGGTCACGCGCCCACTGTCCCGGCTGGAGATCATTCTTAATCGTGTCGAAAGTGCGAAGCGTGTGACTGCCGTCGAGCTCGACAACCCAGAACTGCTGGTTATTGGCTGGGTCTGCTGGCTGCATGTTGTTTGACAGAAACACTCCGTCGGTCACGGCTATCTTCATGTTGTCTTCATCAATTTGTTCCTTGGTGCGACCGTACCAGTAGTGATGCTTGCTGCTGGAGGAGGGGTGTACGGGAGCCGGAGCTGCAGGCGCTGCGTATTGATAGTACTGTGCGTATGGCTGAGCTGCTTGAGGCGAGGCGTAGTACTGTAACGGCGGATAGTAAGCGGAAGTCACGGGGTACAGATTATATGCGTAGTACGGAAAGGCGGACGGCGAGAGTAGTGGATGCACGGGCTTGGGTTCCTCAGGAGCAGAAATGTAGTGATATGTGTCCATCGTTGAGTTTTCAGCGTCAGCCTCTGCAGCTTTCTGCGCGGTCTTCCATGTGCTGTAAGTGGCGGCTTGACAGTGCTGGGCTGCCACGTAATAACCGTATTGATTCATCCGCAGCCGTTCGACGCGAAACAAATTATGCAAGTGTAGGTGATTGCGAACAACTTGAACGGACTCGCGTGTTTTGAGATGCCAAATGCGCGACACGTTTCGAGTATCGGAAGAGAATGATGTGGAGGCTGATGAGGAGGTTGATAAGGCGGGTGTTGTGACGAAAGAGGGCAGGGTCATCAGACGGCATTACTCACAGCATAGTGGCCAGCTCCATAGGGAACGTAAATCACCTTGGCTTCCTTTTTTTTCTCCTTGGGTGGGTCCTCGAGCCAAACATCTGCATACGGCCAGCAGCATGGGAAGCACATCTTGATGATCGATCAGTCTGTAGCTATTTCTCAGTCGCGATGAAGAGTTTTGTTGTCTGGGAAGGTGAAGGTCAGGGTCTGGATGAGATAAAAGGGAGTCACGAGCTGGGCAGTTTCACTTCGTTGCTCTGCCCGCATATGGACAGTGACGCTCGGCAACTGAGCCGGGAGCCACTGCCGTACTCTTCAAACAATTGGTGGAATCAATGGTCAACAGTCATACCTAGTGACGATGAGGCGGTACAGTCAAGTTGATAATGAGTGGTTGTTCAAACTTTCGGCAGTCTGTTACTGGAATCCCTATTGTCATCTCTCAGCGGCATCGCACTTAGCCCTGGCGCACCCCTAATCATACTATGGCTGTCGCCCATTTGACGCTGTAATGATTTTGCTGTGGTTGCACGTTTCTCCTCCGACCTATTGGGATATGCCCACTCATAGATAGTTTCAGGGCCCCAAAACAACGATCCCAGACGTGGCGGTACAACCCGCTGAGCGGAGACAGAGAGCAACTCATGGTTCGCGCATATGGCGGCTCAAGATCTCAATCCCGCAGGTACTTATTGGTGCTGCTTGGGTCACCTATTGTTGGAGAATCGCTGAATACATCCGGCACCAGAAGCGGAGTGTTCACAACCTCCTGCATTGCAAGGCATGATGAGCGGCGCAGTGCCTCAGCCTATAAAACGATAAAGAAAAGATGATAAATTCTCAGGTCAAGAAGTCCGATGGCATCTGGACGTTGTAAGACAGTCACACTCTGGCTCTCTCCTACCTTCAAAGTCTGTTTTAAACATTTGGTCGGACGGCTAGCGTTGGCATTCCCACTGTTACTTCGACTGGAGTCACTCGTGAGCACAAGCGGCTCAACGATGGCCCTTTGGATACTCAGCCGGATCATGTATTTGAATGCAGAAAGTTGGGATGATGGTTCATGTTTGTCCTCACAGTGAAAATGTTGCAGACGCGCATGAAGATGTTCATGGATTCTCTTTTGCGCGCCGAGTACGCTGGATCTTGGGCTGAAGAGTACTTTCGTAGAATCCTAGCCACATTGATCAATGTTCCAAGACATGATTTAGTACAACTCAAGAATTCGTTTTCGGAAACTGTCGCCGACTTCAGTGCAACACCCCTGAAGCGGGACATTTTCCTTCAATTATCTCGTCACTGAGCTTCCAGAAGGCTGTCGGTCCTGCAGGGCCATGGAGATCGTAATCCCTGCAACGTCGGAATTAGCACATAAGGTTAATCTGTTGTGGGAGAAATACTCACTTGTCAAACCAAGTGCCCAGTACCCCTCGAGAGGAACGAATACCGCCAATCTGGATACCCTCGCTACGCCACCGTTCTTCACTGTGTGGCCACAACATGAGCTTGCCTTCATTCACAGCTAGGGGTTAAACATACCCATAAAAGATAGAGAAACTAGTCCACCTAATTTCTCCTTCTGGGGTTAGTCGCACCGTGCCTAGAAGAGAAAAGTTAGTGCTGCCGTGCTATCCACTGGCAACCGGTGGTGGCCGTACCTCGAATTTTCGAGTTGGCATTGGGATCCCAGGACGCATGCATCGAGCGAGAAGTACCAGCGTAGTGAACGACTGGGAGTGACTGTCCGTCTTCTTCGCCTGGTGGTTCGATCTTTGTAGCACGTAATTTGAGTGCAATCAGCCTGATGGCCTCCTCACGCTCAAGAGGTCCGCGTGGCTGGCCTTGAGGAGGCAGTAGGGTCTCGAAATTGAATGAATACAAATCTGAGTAGTCTGAATCATATGGTCAAACAGTTTTCGAGTGGCACAGGTAGGCAACTGTTACCTAAAAAGCACACAATCTGTGGAACTGTATGAGCAAGCAAGTCACAGTCACCATAGTCAGACAACTTACACGCATCCACGTCCCGCTAACTCCATAAGGGTCCTGCGCGTCTAGCGGCAAGGCTGGCTGCTTCAACAGCGAAGGATCCGATGACTCCGAGACCTTAGGCGCAACTGGCGGAGACGAGAAGCTATTCGGGGTGGCGCCAACCCACGGTTCATCCCATATCGGCTCGAAGCGGCTGTGCGTTCGCTCTCGGAATCTTCTGAGATTATATCCAAGCACAACCATGATACTTTCAAGCTTCTCCCAATCAACAGTTTGTCTGCCATCGTCTAGGAACGGACCCCAGAATGTGCCGTCAGTATAATTGCGAAGATCGTAGACCCGGGCACGAGCGTAGGGATGCGTTGGAGTATCCCTTCGATGGCTACAGTCAACGGGCACGCCATAGAGCACATGCAATTTTGCACTGAGCTGGCGTTCAGCCTGTGTAGCTGCTGGAACACAACTTGGCCGTCCTGCTTGCTCGAACAGTGATGAGCTACAGAGAAAAGTGTCTATGTTTGGTTGAAGCGAGAACAACGGCGACAGGCAAGCTATATTGCGGGACGACGGCGAGCCTGTGGATGAATTTCTCAATAGATTTGTTGTAGTTTCAGCCACGGTTATCATCTCCGCTTTCTGGTGAAATTAGTAGGCGACATGAACAGCCTTCCGTACGACATTACCTTTAGATCTGCATCGTCACTTTGGATTATCTTTTTAAACGAGATGAGTTGAGGCAGTTCGGCCTCCCAGTCAGGCTCGGAAGCGGTAGGCTCCCTCGGTATGTCATCCTAGGATTCCTGAGCTTGGATCCTCTCACAAAAGGGCGTGGGCTTACGAAATTCCTAAGATACAGTTCTTTCCATAAAAGACGATTGCTATGAATGAAGCGATTGAGGGTTTGGCAACAGCAGGAGAGTCTTGCTAAGTCTTCTGCTGTGACTTCGCAGAGAATACTATGTAGGACTTCATGGGAAAGGCCCAGGAGACACGCCATCCCTGAAAATTACAAAGAGATGCTTAAAAGTTGGGATGAAGGAAGTCAAGTCTCAATGCTTAGTGGGGCTGTACGTCGCCACGACACAGCTTAGTTGAACTTGATATTCTTAAGAGATGAGATAGATGAGATTGAGGTAAGCCGGTCCGTTAGTGGTTGCCGGATTACGACTGCTATGTGTCAAGCTTAGGTGCGGACATTGTGTACTTCGCAGACACCTAAAGTACTACTTAGGTACCTACCTAAGGTAGGTAGGTGAATGACTAATGACTCCCTTTAGCCGGCTCAGAGAGGCCCCGGTTTACCGTCATTGGTTTTTGGCGGGCCAGCGGCCAAGTCTGGGCACACCGCATACCTCAGGGTATCTATCAGTATGTATCACAGACCCTCATGAGCCTCTTCGAACTTTGCCGGTACCTTCACTTTACCTCACTCTCCCCTCCCGCGTACCTAGCCCAGAACGAACCTGCCAGTCTAGCGACGACGTGTAGCTAGTCCCACCATCCCATCGGCACGGCGCAGATGCAGCGAGGGCTTGCAGCGTCCCTGGAACTATGAACTACCTTCCTTAAACTTCCACATCTTGCCACCTCTTTGGGCAATAGACGAGGCAATCTAGAATGGAACTTTCACAGGAGTTGTGCGTCTGACCCCATTTGGCGGTCTATCCGGGAGGTTCGCCAGACGCTGCTGCCCGCGTACCGGTTGTCCTTACCACATCACCCTCTTGTCTGCGTGTCTGACTTGAAGCTACAGTGTCTAATTCGGTACATGCATTGCATTGCATTCTTTCCAACCGAGGCGTGTTAGATTGCACCAGACCGAACCCTTCACGTCCATCGCGCCCGTTCTTATACTTAATATCGTCATGTTGCAGCCGCTGAAGGAGGCCACGGCGTGGCTAAGCAGCTTCTGGCCTGGGAGTTTCAAGATAGGGCGGCCGCACTTCAACTTCATCACACTCCATTGTACGATTGACGCGACTTCAATGCTAGCACCCAGAGGCTGACAGAAGATTGTCCGTACAGATATGTATATACTTGGAACTACTATTGTCTTCTCCGTCATACTATACGGCAAGGGAAATCTTCCATATGTTGATGCTCTTTTCTTCGGCAGCGGAACGGCGACGCAGAGTGGCTTGAACACGTAAGACGGCCGACCTATTGTCCGCAAGTCCAACTGTTAATAAACGGCAGTGTCGACCTGAATAAGTTGTACTTATACCAGCAAGTAAGGACTTCCGGCAAACCACGACCGGAAGGGAACTAATGTCTATGTAATAGATAGCGATCACGATAGGGGCATCCCTCTGCACTCCTGTATTTATCAACACGTTCGTCGTCTTTGTCCGCCTGTACTGGTTCGAGAAACGCTTCCAGCACATCGTTAAGGAATCCCAGAGAATACGACGCACTCGCGAGCGGTCCCGAACAAAGAGTGAGGCAAAGGAAGACATTGATCCTAGTCGCGTAGAGCAGGGCGTGAATGGGAGGCCAATTGTTGTACTAGAAGATGGACGTCACACAAGGAGCAAGGATAGCTTGAGCCCCAAAGAGGAAGGTATAGCGTCAGTCAGTCCTCAAACCGGGGACTCGTCTCCTGCACAACCGGACCCAACAGGCAACCCTGATCGTGGAGAACAACCAGTTGCTGAAACACACTTTGGGTTGCCGCCAGGACTGCGCAAAAATACGGGCCTTCACCGAGGCATAACATTCGCGGACGAGGTCGAAACACCTTCTCCGCAAGATCCGGACACTGAGCGCTTGCCACAGCCCAGAAATGCAGAACAACATATCGCATTCCTTGAGAAACAACGTAACTCTGCGGGCAAGACTGTATTACGAATACCGGGGCCTAGAGACTTTGATCGTGGCCTTGTTCCCGAGGCTGTGCAAGAGCGTGACAACGAAGACAAGCCGTCTGAGCATGCCAGCGGGCGTTTCCAGAAGGAAAGGGACTCCCTGTCGAGTGGAAGTGGCAGTGAACCGCCGGCGGAACTAAACGGTGACGATCACCCGGTGAGGAAGAATATCACCATCAGTGAACCACAACGCCCTAACGGACCGGCAAGGGCAATTACATCTTCCGGGTCTCAGTCCGGTCGTCGAGATGACGATGAGTCAGCACCCCATGGATACTTCTTCTCGACTTTGCGTCAGCGAGCACGTACTCGGACTTTCCAGACATTCAACACCTTGAGAACTGCTCGGAGTGAAGGGAGGGAGCAAGATCTGATGCCATATCTTAGTTGGGCGCCGACTGTTGGCAGGAATTCCGCCTTCTTCGGTTTGACCGAAGCACAGAGGGAGGAACTGGGGGGAATAGAATATCGTGCAGTGAAAACGCTTGCGATAATCCTTGTTTGTGAGTCTTGCATGAGAAGCTTACCTTTCATCTTTCTAGCTGACTGCTTCAAGGCTACTATGTCGGCTTTCATCTCTTTGGAGTGGTTTGTCTGCTCCCCTGGATAGTTAGGAGCCGATATTATTCTCAGATACTCAATGACGACGGTGTCAGTCCAACATGGTGGTATGTGGGATTGGTTTATGAAGGCACATTGGATTCTTGCTAACCGATCACAAGGGGCTTTTTTACGCCTGCCTCATGTTTCAACGATCTGGGCTATACTCTTAACCCTGATTCAATGGTCTCTTTCCAGAGCGCCGTCTGGCCACTCCTCCTTGGGAGCTTCTTGATCATAATAGGAAACACCGGTTTTCCATGCATGCTTCGTTTCATCATATGGCTTCTATCCAAGATTGTACCTCGGGGCAGTGGAGTCTGGGAAGAACTTAGGTTCCTTCTTGATCATCCTAGACGTTGCTTTACGTTGCTTTTTCCAAGTAAAGCAACCTGGTGGCTCTTCTGGGTGCTTGTGCTCCTCAACGGCATTGACCTTTTGTTCTTTATCATCCTGGATGTAAGTTCTGTTGAATGTCCAGCATTGTTGCAGGTTCTGGGAGTATGCGAGCCAAAGCTAATTGATCGTCGCTACTTAGCTCAATGACCCCATTGTCACATCGCTTTCCCCGGGCATCCGGGTCTTAGATGGCTGGTTCCAAGCGGCCTCCACTAGAACTGCAGGTTTCTCTGTGGTAAACCTTGCTGCACTTCACCCTGCGATACAGGTCTCTTATCTGGTCATGATGTATATATCCGTGTTGCCCATCGCGATTTCTGTCCGCCGTACAAACGTTTACGAAGAGCAAAGCCTAGGCGTCTATGGCGCGGACGACGAAGGAGACGGCAAAGAGCAGAGCTACATTGGAACACACTTACGACGCCAGCTTTCGTTCGACCTGTGGTACGTGTTTTTGGGTCTTTTCGTGATTGCGATTGTCGAAGGCAACCGTATTCAAAACACCAACGACTACGTAAGCTCTTTGGAGTCTCTCTATATTGTTCTGTAGCTAATTCGGCAGGCATTCTCAATCTTCTCCGTTTTGTTCGAGATCGTTTCCGCTTATGGTACCGTCGGTTTGTCCCTTGGCTATCCCAACATCAATGCCTCGTTTTCCGCCGAATTTCACACATTGTCGAAACTCGTAATGATTGCCATGCAAATTCGCGGCCGCCACCGTGGTCTGCCTTACGCTCTTGACAGAGCTATCTTGCTTCCAAGTGACAGCCTGCAGAAAGAGGAAGAAGAGCGTGCTCGTCTCAGAACGGCACGTCGCAATTCGAATATGAGCGATATTAATGCAGCAGGAACGGATTTCGTCAAACCGCCTACTTTCCGCAGAATGTCCACTGTTTCTCCGGATGAGGCGGCTCATCTTTCGAGGATCATCAGTGGCGCACTATCTGCTGGCCCAACGGTGAGGAGGGGGGCTACTTACAAGATTCAATGATTTGAGCGTGGAATACGCACTATGCCAAGGTTACTGGACAACCCAGAGCCACAGGGAATGCACCTATTCGAGTGAATTGGGCAAGACTTCGTTACGAAGTGCAGCGTGGTCCCAACTGCACCATTGTATGATGTGTTCTCGACCCGGACCTCATGCATAGACTTCGGAGTCCTTAACACGTCGATGAGGCGCTCGGCATTGGCTACGCCGTAGCTTCGATGCTTGTATTCTTTGGGATGTCGACAAACCTTCGAGTGGAAAAAACGCCTGATGCTAGTTGTCCATATCGTGGCGCGCATACTTTGGCGTGTGATCAATGAGCCTTTTCCTCCGGACATTCTTGGATTCTACGCTACGTCAATTGCATCCTTCTGCTACACAACTTTGGTCGGACTTACAGTTGTTGAATTTTGGATGGTGTGAGAGCAGACCCTGATCATCAAACACACTCATGAGTTTCCGCTGTTCGGTGTCTCATGCCGGAGCTGCAGCCGCATCAGCAGAGAACTACGGGATTACCACATTTCAGTTCTGGCACCGCTGTTAGAAACGCGTCACGGTACCTTTCATGTTCTTCATCTGAACTCTCAGAGGCCGGTCGCGGATGCTGAGGCCGTGTAGTTGGGTCCTGACGCGTAGCTGAGCTACCATACCCAAGGGAGGTTTCGTGGTCAGCACGTGAAAGAAGTTGCAAACAAACAGTGGTGCCGTCAGAAATGTTCAATGATATTATTAGACAGCGCGTTCTCCTTTGCCGGCATTTGGGAAGGACTGCCATTCAACATTGAGTCTACGAAAATATTCGGATTACGGTGGGACGGTATCAACTTTGCGCTATGACTGTTCATATGTCTATAAGAGTCCTTGTTAAAAGACATCATCGTCTATCATAGCGTATCCAGCTTACATAATGACTCTTTGGAAATCTCTCTACCATCTTGTTATCTAACCAATCGGCAATGTAACCATGTGCCTCTCACATCTTGTGCTCCCCGCCCAGAAACCCGCTCATAACTGCCGTTAGCAACTGATTCGCAATCGCCGTTGGCGGCGGCAATCTCAATCCACCCTCCTTATACTCCGGTCCAGCATCCTCCCCCAGGGCGCTGGTGCCCACCCTCAAAGCCTCCCTCACCTCGTCCAAACTCGCCCACTTCGCATCATCCAGCTCCGGATCGTTCCCCAGATCGATCTTCTCGCCTTCCGGCACCGTCTGCGCGATGGCGCCGATCATGAGGTTAGCGGGATACGGCCACGGTTGCGTAGAGTGTATGACGACGCGGCCGAGCGTTACGCCGGCCTCTTCCCACACCTCTCGGCGGACGGCTTCTTCCACGCTTTCCGCTGGCTCGCAGAATCCTGCCAGCGTGGAATACCAGTATGGCGGCCAGCGTTTCTGCCGGCCTACCAAAACTCTTTGAGCGTCGTGCGACACCACGGCGACTATAATCGTGGGGTCTGTTCGTGGAAACGAAAGGTTGGAAATCCCTTTTCTGGTTACGCAGGGTGGGCGTTCGGCGGCTGAGACTGGCTTCTCCGAGGTCGTGGCGCCGATGGAGGCTTGCAGCGATGAGAAGTCGCGGGGTGGACAGGTGCGTTTGAAGCCGGCGTTTACGGACAGGGTGGGTTGACCGCAGCCGGCGCAGAATGGGTTGCGGGCGTTCCAGTCCAGAAGCGAGCGCGCGACAGCGTAGATGGCGGCTGGTACATTCTAGTATCAGCTAGGGCTCTTCAAGGTCTATGTGGTAAAGGGTTGCGGTACCTTCAGGTGCATTCAATGACATGTGCATCCTCCCTTCCACAAAGGAGAGCCCTCGGGACTGCTGGTCTGCTATTAATTTATTCGCCAGTTCCTCTAATGCACCTTCTCTTGGCGTAACATCTAGTGCAAAGTATGGCGCCCCTCTATACAACTCCTTATATGTCATGCCTTCTTTCCTCTCGTCTAAACCCAGGAATATCATCTGTGGTACCGTCATGGATGAATTGTACTCGTCGATCAGCTGCTCCTCAGGTTTGTTGTACGGGTCTTCTCCAATGAGTGGTTGAACATCTTTGTATGAGGCATAAGCCAATGTTGTAGGATCTTTGCAGAGGGGGTTGAGGTTGTTGAAGAGGAGGAAATTGGTCGTGGGATGTCTGAGGGCGGACGAAAGGAATGAATGGTCCGTTCGAAGGAACGATACTCTGTTCAATGGAGATCCTGTGATCCGGTCAAATTCCGCCAAAGTGTGATATCAGGGATGGTATGTACCAGAGAAATAATTAGCGACTTCCTTGCCAAACTTTCTGCTGAGCATTGAATCGACCTCGGAGTGCGCGGGCTCAGGCAGCTCAGGTACGGGTGACATGCTGCTACAATTGAGTGAATGACTGCTGATTACTTCGACGCATGTACGGTGAATGGTCCTAAAGATAAATGTCGCTTTATATACAGAATGTCGTGTCTCGTTTACATGGGAAATCTGCAATGCATCTGTCTATCGGAGTGTCGTCCGAAAGACCAGATGAGAACGAGATCGCTGACGTCATGGCAGTGTGGAGTCGTGCACGCGTTGGCGTTCGGCTTGGAAATCAAACGCCCTTGTGGTCGCCGGCGCTCCTACAGCATAGACGCGTTATCACTGTGCCATGAGCAAGTTTTACGTCTGTCGAATGTACACTTAACAGAGCCTGTTCCAATTCGCTAACAAAGCCCTAGTTTGGCGATTCAACTTCCTCCCCCTCCTCCGCCCGCTCCTCGTTCGACGACCCAGACGACGACCTCCCATATCCCGCACCTCTTCCGCGATCCGACTTCCTAACCCCTGACTTCGACCCTTCAACCTATCTCTCTACCCTTCGCAACCGGCATCAAACGCTTGAGGATCTCCGCGCAGAGTTGCGCGCTCGCAGCCAGCTGCTAAACCAGGAACTACTCGACCTCGTCAACGCCAACTACCAAGAGTTTCTGGGCTTGGCGAGCAGTCTAAAAGGCGGGGATGAGAAGGTGGAGGAGGTGCGAATGGGGTTGCTGGGCTTTAGGAGGGAGATTGCGGGCCTGACCAGGAAGGTTGCCGCGAGGGAAGGCGAGGTGAAGGGATTGGTACAGAAGAGGAAGGATGTGACGAGGCAGATTGACGTCGGGCGGAAGCTATTGGACATTGAAACGAAGATTGATGAGTTGGAAAGGCGGCTTATGGTCGCCTCTGGAAGCGGGCACCTGTCCAGAGATATTGAAGGCAGCAGTGACGAAGACACTGATGCCGCGGAAGACGACGTAAGACTGCAAGAGGGCAGAAATTCGGACAAGCTCCAGCGTCATGTGCAACAGTACCTGATAATCAAGCATATGTGCAGCCATGTCGATGAAAAGCATCCATTCCTGCAATCGCAGTTCCCAAGAATCATGCGACTCCGGAATACATTGTTACTCGACCTGAAAACGGCGCTAAAACAAGTGAAGAGCGACGGCGTATTTGATAGCGCCCGCCTGTTGAAGATCTTGGACATATATCGCCAAATGGATGAACCAAAAGAGGCCACCCAGGCCCTAAAAGAGCTGAAAAGCCGGTGAAAGCCGTTCAAACAACAATTCCATATCATCGCTGCGAACGAACGCAGATACACTGCCGAACCAGGGGCCAGGCAAGCCTATCGTTTCCCTGTCTCCGGGAACTGTGGGTTACTTGTGCCCAGCTCAAGCGCTTTGGATGTATCTTGAAAGGCCAAATGCGCGGTAAGCACCATCGCCAGTCCCTAACATCATTATCTGGAGACCTAGTCCGGTACGACGAGCTGGAAGATTGGCATTCGCCACATCCGATAAGGAGCGTGTCAGGGCTGACCAGGGAACGTAAACCGTTGTGCTTTATGCATGTGCAGCTCAGTCGATTTCATTGCGATCTAGATGGCTGTCAATCATCACTATATCATTGCGTGACCAAGGCGTTCGAGACGTACCTATGGCTATCTAGCCCCATGTCCTCCACGCAGTCACTGCCCGGATCGACCCGTGCCCCTTTCCGCCAACTTAAACGTCATAGCAGTAACGACATTCTGTGCCTAGAAGGGTAGAACTCCTATCTAAGTTACACGTTGTGGCTCAGGTCAACAGATCAGCCACTAACAGCACGTCAGCAACCAGATGGAAAAAAGATGCATTGCGAGAGACTTACCGTTCATTGGCATCTCGTCAATCTGGGTAGAATAGTATACTGGGACTGGTTAGCGATGACAACACAAATGCAGCTGCGGGACAACTAACGCTCAATGTCTCGCAGAATCCTCACGTCCTCACTTGTAACAAAGTTGATTGCTACACCCTTGCGTCCGAACCTTCCACTCCTGCCAATCCTGTGGATGTAGTTCTCACGATTGCTGGGCAAGTCGTAGTTGATCACTAGCGAGACTTGCTGCACGTCGATACCCCGAGCCCAAACGTCGGTGGATATCAGCACTCTGGAGTTGCCCTGTCGGAAATCCTGCATGATACTGTCTCTTTCTTTCTGAGGCATCTCCCCATGCATAGAAGAGACTGTGAAGTTAGCTTCGCGCATCTTGTCCGTCAACCAGTCCACCTTCCTGCGAGTATTGCAGAAGATGACTGCCTGGGTTATTGTCAAAGTATCGTACAAGTCGCACAATGTGTCAAACTTCCATTCTTCTTTCTCGACTGCAATAAAGTACTGCTTCAAGCCTTCCAGAGTCAACTCGTCACGCTTCACGAGGATGCGAACAGGATCGGTCATGAACTTTGTTGTCATGTCCAGCACATCGTAGGGAAGGGTGGCCGAGACAACAACGACCTGGGTCGCAGGCGGAAGATAGCGGTAGACGTCGTAAATCTGCTCTCTGAAACCTCGGTTGAGCAATTCGTCTGCCTCGTCGAGAACCAGCATCTTGATATGGCGGGTTCGCAAGTTGCGCCGGCGGATCATGTCTGCGACGCGGCCGGGGGTGCCGGAGACAACATGTTGGCCATAATCAAGCTTCCGTATGTCCTCACCCACGTTTGTTCCACCGATACATGCGTGACACTGTACGTTCATGTAGTCGCCCAAAGCCATGATGACGGACTGGATCTGTGTTGCGAGCTCGCGAGTTGGCGAGAGCACAAGTGCTAGATATTTTTCAAGTCAACATCGGCCTGCTTCGCTCTGGATCGAGGAAGGGTGAGCTTGCCTTGTGTCTCCCTGACGGCGGTATCTATGACTTGTAGTATGCTGATTGCGAAGGTTGCGGTCTTTCCGGTACCGGATTGCGCTTGCGCGATGGTATCACGTCCTTTGCAGATTTGTACTATAGCTCTTGATTGAACTGCAGACGGTGACTCGTAGCCATATGCGTATATGCCGCGCAAAAGGTTTTCCTTCAGATGCATGGCCTCGAACGTCGGCGCAACCGTTACTTCCTTCGATGTATTGAACTCCATCCGCTCCTCTACCTTCCTGTCGATACCGTCCGCCATCTTGTCTGTTTCAACTCTCGAATAAATAACCGAGCCGCTCCCGAGTACCAGTATGTTTAACTGTGAGGTGCTTAATGGTGATGCGACGCGGACGAGAGCAAGTGCGAAAGTTCAAATGGAGGGTCCAGGGTCCATGCCGCGGCGACTTGATTGAGTGACAGGGCTGAGGGACTGACTCGCGCATCTAGCCACTTCGCAGAGAACGATATCTCCTGCGCCAACGCCCGCGCAACAGTGCAACTGTCTGTGCAGCGCGGTTTGATAGAGTCCGAGAGACCGTTCTGTGTTCGTGAGTGGCACTATCACAGGACAGCATTATCAGGTTGTTTGTAATCCGCCAGTCCCGGCAAGTTCAAGGCCGCTCGACACAATGCTTCTAGAAGAACAGAGGTTCCTCCATGAGGACCTGGAGCGGCTGGAGCAAGCTATAAGTGACCGCATCCTAGAAGACCCGAAACATGTGAGCTTTGACATTCTAACAACGCCCTGAACGCTTGCTTATCGAGGAACTAGATTCGAGACCGCCTAAACCGGGACCACCAAATTGCTGGCTTCCTCACCCGCATACAAGAGCAGTCCAACCGACTCATCGACATATACAAAGATACAGAGGGTGCGCGAAGTAAAGAGATTCAGTCCATTTCGACAGGAGATCCGTTTGACGAATTTCACAAGCAGCTCGCGGAAATCAAAGACTTCCACCGACGATATCCTAATGAACCTGTCGAAAACCTCGAGAGAGCGTACAAGCGCAGAGCTGCCGGCGAAGGCGATTTCCACACGTCAGATGTGGACACTATGTTCACGGGCGAGGAAGCGTACGGGCGATTCTTCGATCTAACGACACTGCACGAAGACTATTTGAACCTTCCGAACATCAAGCGCTTGACCTATTTGCAGTACCTAGACTTGTTTGACGTCTTCACACCACCTCAGTGTCCGATCAAGCGGCCTGACAAAATGACAGATAAATACTTTAAATACGTCGGTGACCTTGCTGCATATCTGGAAGGGTTTATGAGGCGTACAAAGCCTTTGGAAGACCTTGATCGGCTATTTCGAAGCTTCGACGAAGAGTTCACTAAGGCTTGGGACGCAAGTGAGATACCAGGGTGGTCGGTCGAAGCACAGGGTGTTGGGCCTGCCGCGCCAATAACCGAAGGGACCGGTGAAGGCATATGGTGTGCGGATTGTGAAAAAGAGTTTAAGAACGAAAGCATCTACAGGAGTCATCTCACGGGCAAGAAGCATATTCGCGCAGTAGAGGCAAAGAAAGAAAAGGGCGAGACGAACGGTGTCCACGAAACTCCCAATGGAACGTCCTCCGCTAATGGAACAAGCTTGCCAAGTCTGAAAGAACGGGCAGTCGTGGAGCGAGAGTTCTTCATCCACAAGCTGGCTTCGGCAATGCAGACTGAGCGGAGCGACACGCGTGTGAATGTCGAGAGGCGGCAAGGCATGACCGAACGGGAGAGGCAGCAGGAACTCGAAGCTCTTTACGCAGCGGCCGCAGAGACTAGCGGTCAAAATCGTGGCGACGAGTCCGATTCCGACTCCGAAGAAAAGATCTACAATCCTTTGAAGCTGCCTCTCGCGTGGGATGGTAAGCCCATCCCCTTCTGGCTATACAAGCTTCACGGTCTCGGCGTCGAATTTGCTTGTGAGATATGCGGCAACTTTGTCTACATGGGCCGGCGAGCCTTTGACAAGCACTTCAACGAAGCCCGGCACATCTACGGGCTCAAATGCTTAGGCATTACCAATACGACCTTATTTAGGGAGATTACAGGCATAGAGGAAGCATTGAAATTGTGGGATAAACTGCAACGCGATAAGAAGAAGGAGAAGGCAGGTGTTGACAATATCGTGCAGATGGAGGACGCGGATGGGAACGTGATGCCCGAGAAGGTATATTATGACTTGCAGAAGCAAGGGTTGCTCTAAACATGATGAAAGAGGATGAAAAGTAGTCGTTCGCAAAGTTTCCAACGATCCCTAGCCGGGTCCTTTGCACTCATAAAAACACTACATATCACGGCGCTGGGGCGATTGGTGGTGTTCTTGTCCCAAGACTTATGCTCTACTTGTGCACATAGCTGAATGCATGGGCGGGCTGCCAGTACAGTGTTTGTGGACTGCCCTAAGGTCGTTAATGGCGTAGGTCAGCATACGTGGTTGCCGGTTGGCTTCACTCAGTTGGGTACGGATGAAGCCTCTGATGAACAAGGCAGATCCGGGTTGGAGTTACGGAGGCCCACGGCATGCACTGACCGTTACCATTGCCTTGCAATCTAGTCTAGATTGATGGTTATGCTGTATGGCATTCCCAAGTTGGGCAGCTGGAACAGTTGTTGTTTGATGCACATCAAGATTAAGACTTATTGTTGACGGACTTTTTCAAAAACCTGACAAACGAACGGCTGGTGCATGTAATAGAACTGTCAACTGCGTCCATTCTTCTCGGGTATCTATAGCAATAAAACAAGACAAACCACTACTTATACTACCAATTTTGGCTTCTTCTTAATACCCAGTGCGGCGGTGAAGTCCTTCTTCCGCTTGACGGTTCTCTGAAACGTCGGTGCTTCTGTAGGCTTCTCCGACACAAGATCTCCGCCAGGTGTAACGCCTTCCGCAGGAGGACCGCCATCAGGGTCGTCAGTGATCACTCTGCGAACCTTCTCTCCGGCCTCCGTATGGAAAGCCCTCCTGGCCGCCTCCTCATCCTCCCGCTCCTGCATCTCTCTTTCTTCATCCTTGTCCGGCCGTACTATCGCCACCTCACCCCTCTTATCCGCTCTTTCTAGCCTGGCATTTCGCGTTCTAATCTCGTCTAGAGCATCCGCGATCGCCATCTCGGTTTTGGCATCTAGCGTTTTCGTCTCTAACTCCTTCATCGCATCTCTTTCCGCCTCCTCAGCCTCGAGCCTGTCCAAGCGTTCCTGCTCCGTCTCTTCCAACAGCTTCGCTTCCCGCCATGGTTCGAAGTTGCGCTTCGCGCCGCGCTCGCAGGTATAGTCCGTGTTTTTTGGATCGGTCTTGAATGTGATCTCCGCTGAGCAGCGTGTGCAGCGGATGTAGAGGCGGATGATTTTAATGTCGTAGTACTTCTCGTCGGTGATTTCTTTTCGTGCGTTGAACTTGCGCCCTTTGTAGATGTATTCACCTGCAGCGCTGTTAGTAAAGACATCTTCAGATCAAAAGGAGTTTCCAGGGAGTATAAACATACCGCATGAGGTACACTTCATGCTGAAGGGTGCCATAAGGCGGACGGTCGGTAGTTTGGCAACCGCATCTTTTGGCTTGCGAGTCCGCGCGATCTGTGACGGGTCGAAATCTGGGGGGTAGTACTTCGTAAGGACTTTCCGTTCGGACATGGCGGAAGAAGCTCTTGAGGAGCTGACGACGGTCGCCTCCTAGTTGTAGGAATACCGATGGAGATTCCCAAATTCGGAACAAGCTATTGTCGTGTGGTGGAGGATTTGATGGAGTGACGGCTTAATTGTCTGAAAGAGGACGCTGAGGCGATGAGGTTATGGTAGAATTACCAATTCCTGGAGTAATTAGTAAGCGAAAGCTTTCATTACGCGGGCCGTCCCAGGGCCGGATGGCTTGATGTTTCCGCGCGCTTCGGCGCTTCCAGGGCTGTTGTTCGCAAGGCAGTCGCGACTAGACTGTTTACTTCCAAGTCATGGCTCCATCCAAATCGCATATTAGCTCGCTGGCTCTAGGATTGCATGGCTCTGTTGCTGTGCTCGAAGGCCTCCAGCCTCCGTGAATGTGTAGAGCATGGAGCCCTTTTTGAGAACGTGGAGACAAGACGCTGTCAACAAACACCAGTACGAGGCCGCCATATTCATTGGGGACAAGCTGTTGGCCTTGACAGGTACATTATTACCCCGATGCCAAGAGACCAGCTGCTGACTTCCGCTAGGTGACCCCAAAGATGCCTTTTGGTTGGCTCAAGTTCACTTCTCCACGGGCAACTACACACGCGCCCAAAGCTTTCTCACTCGCAACAACCTCGTCGCCCAAACCCCATCGTGCAAATACTTGGCCGCTCTATGCTTCATTAAGCAGGCCAAGTTCGACGACGCATTAGCGATACTAGGCGATAAAAACCCGGTTCAACTTATTACTCCTTCCGGCAGTAGCCGTCGAAAGCTTCAGCATGTCGATGCGAACATTCGAAATGGAATCGGAAAGAGCGGGAAAGCCAGCCAGAGACCGGATCGCATAGAGCGGAGCGAGGAGCGTGAAAGGGAAGATGTCAAAGACATCAGGTTCGAGGCAGCGATGTGCTACCTAAGAGGGATATGCTACGCAAAACAAAATGCTTTTGATCGGGCCAAAGATTGCTACAAGGACGCTGTGAGGATAGATGTGCAATGCTTTGAGGCCTTTGATCAGCTTATGAAGAATTCTCTAATGTCACCGGACGAGGAATGGGCGTTTCTGGAATCCCTTAATTTTGATTCTATCAATGTTGCTGATGATAGCTCGTCATCGCAACAAGCTGCTGAGTTCACAAAGTTGCTCTATACTACGCGCCTGTCAAAGTACAATCATACCAATGACTTTATCAACGCCGCCGAAACACTCTCAACACACTACAAGCTCTCCACGAACCCAGATCTCCTGCTCGCCAAAGCTGAGCTATTATTCACACAATGTCGTTTTCGAGAAGCCCTTGATCTGACAAACTCCATCTTGGAAAAGGACAAATACAACTTCAGCGTCTTTCCAGTACATCTTGCGTGTTTGTACGAGCTGAATGAGAAGAACGACCTCTTCCTTCTGTCGCACGACCTTGCCGACCATCATCCAGAAGAAGCATGCACATGGCTAGCTGTCGGAGTCTACTACATGACCATAGACAAGATTGCCGAGGCACGCAGATTCTTCTCAAAAGCAAGCATGATGGATCCGCACTTCGGCCCCGCATGGATTGGCTTCGCCCACACATTCGCAGCGGAGGGTGAGCACGACCAAGCCATCTCCGCCTACTCTACTGCTGCGAGATTGTTCCAGGGCACCCATCTTCCGCAGCTGTTCCTCGGCATGCAGAATCTGGCGCTGAACAACATGGGTCTTGCGCACGAGTATCTGAACATCGCGTATCAGCTCTGCAACACTGACCCTCTCCTGCTCAACGAGCTTGGTGTAGTCTTTTATCATGAAGAGCACATGGAAGATGCGATCGACGTGTTTCACCGCGCTCTTGCTATCGCCGAAGAGATCAAGTCCGACCCAAGAGCGTGGATCGCCACGCGGGCAAACTTGGGCCAAGCATATCGGAGAATTGGACGCTGGGAAGAGGCTTTACAAGAGTTCGACGAGGTCTTGCGGCAGGGTGGTAGAGATCCGGGTATTTTCTGCGCCAAAGGCTTGGTTTTAATGGAGATGGGCCAGTGTTGGCAAGCCATCGTCGTGCTGCATGAAGCGCTGGCGGTGAGCCCGCAGGATCCGATTGCGACGGATCTGCTGGGCAAGGCATTGGAAGAGAGTGCGGCATTGGGTATCGGCGGTGAGGAGGACTTGGACACGCAGTTGGATGGCATCTTAGGAAATAGTTTCAGTGAAAAAGGGGAGAAAGCGGTTGGGAAGAGACCAGAGAGGAGAGGCGGCGGGAGGAAGACAGGAAGAGCTAATTCCGGGCCAGAAGATAGTAGCATGATTATTGATGAGTGACGTTCATCGCCCTCTGATAACCTTCCAATTTGATACCCTACATACAAGCATGCCCCTTTATTCGCGGATAGTAGGACGCTCAGTACATGTATGCTTGGCCTGTCTAAACTCGCTTTCACCGTTGATCCGGGAGACTAAGACGAAGGCTATATACGAAGCCCTGTGTCTCGCTCAACAAGAACTTGCTCATCTCATCTGCACCGTTTATACTTGCCTACAACCCGCCAGCTGCCGGGCAAATCTCAGGCTGCTTTATAGCTGCCTGTGGGCCTATCACTCCAGTTGAACCAACCATCCTTTGCGTTCCGCTAACAAGTCTGAAAGCTCTGCTAATTCTTACAACTCTAGCCGAGACTCAAGTCTATTTCTTCCATCCCAGATGTGGTTCATAACGATAGTTCCGGCGTCTCTCAACCACAGGCGGTCTCCCAATACCAGAGATCATTGTCTTAGTCGTGATTCCACGATAAATTGCCTTGCATTGACAGATAGAAGCATGGTCTCCGGCTCGTGGCTTGGATAGCTGAGTCCAATATGGGCAAAGAAAGGCCCAACGACAATCCAAGCACGTTGAAGGCTTTTCTGCGCCTACCTCGAAACGATCAAGATGCGACTTTGGGTTTTGAATCGGCCGCGCTCGTAGGAACCTTGAAGAACAGCGCTGGCTCGCCGTGCCTAAACGGCATGTCGCACCTGAAGAAGCCTTTTCTGTCAAACTGCACAATCGCCCCCTCCTTCAGCTCAGCGACGTTGCAATCCGCCACCGCCTCTGTTACAAACTCCGTTTGCGGTGTCAAGAAATCTTCAAAGTTGTCATCCTCATCTAGTTTATCCTTGGTGATGAGGTAATCGAAATCTACGAGTTGTACGGGGACGAGGTCCTGATCTTTGGACAACCACGTGATTTTCTTCGAAGTCTTTTTGACGTCACCTTGGAGGTTGAGATCCATTTCGAGTCCTGTCACGGTTTTGAAACCTTTCAGAGGGTTGAGGGTGTGAGAGATGGAACGGACGATGGCGTTGCCCCAGTTCATGAGTGTGATCTCCTCGTCTTGACCGAAAGATTGGGCGTCCGCCTGATCGACGATGATACTGGCGCTGTACCACACCTTTTTCGTACCGAGCTCTGCATTCTTCGCATGAACGGGTTTGTCTTCGGCGTGGGCCGACATTCGTGCGCCGGTGATGGTAACAGGGCAGGCATCCTTGGTTTCGACAGCAGTGTAGCGAGGTGCCGTGGCGTCGATGTATTTCTTGTTCGTTGCCCAGAAGCTGAACCAGTCCAGGTTGACGACATTCTTAGATGGACCTTGCTTGAGTATGAACTCTCGCAGAGCCTCGATAGTCATGCCCCGTCGTCTGATACCGCGTACGGTAGGCATACGTGGGTCACTCCAGCCAAAGTCCTCCTTCGACGGGTCATCAAAACTGCCAACTCTATTACTATCCACTAGCTTGGTAAGCTTGCGCTTCGACAGTAAGGTTCGGACGAAGTTGAGCCTGGCAAAGTTCCAATTGTAAACGTGACGAAGCTTGAGTGCTTTGAGCATCCACTGGTACTGCGCGTCTCGATCGTTGTACTCTGTCGTGCGCAAAGCATGCGTCACATCTTCGATTGAGTCCACTATTGGGCAAGCGAAATCGTATGTAGGGTAGATTTTCCATGTGGGGCCAGTACGATGGTGTGCTTGCGGGTTGCAGCGGTAGATGACTGGATCACGCATGGCCCCATTTAGATCGTCATAGGAGATTTTGGCACGGATGAACCACTTTGTGCCCTCTTCGGTTCCGGCTTTCATGTCGGCAAAGCGGGCTAAGCTGTCTTCGACGCTGTTGTCTCGACGAGCACTGGGTTGCTTTTTCATGCGCTGATCCCTTATTATCTCTTGAGGTGTGTCGTCGGCGTAGGCATTACCCTCTTTGATCATTTGGACGGCATAGTCATGCAACTCTTGGAAGTAGTCCGAGGTATAGGTGACTTTGTCCGGTTTCACACCCATGAGCGCAAGGTCAACCTTGATCGAGTCCTCGTAGACTTGCTTCTCTTTTGAGGGGTTGGTATCATCAAACCGAAGGATGAGCGTTCCCCCAGGATATTTGACGTGGGCAAAGTAGTCATTGAGCAGCGCGGCCTTGGCGTGTCCGATGTGGAGGTAACCACTTGGCTCAGGTGGAAAACGTGTCACTACACCCTTATCTGCGTCTGGCAAATTAATGTCGTAGCTACCACCCTCGTCCGACGATGCGGCAGTTTTGGATCCTGTCGTTCCATCCACGACGGCAGGTTTCTTGGATGCGTTTACATCGGCGAGAACATCGGCAATCCAGGGGTTAGACTCTTCGATGAACGTAAACCATCGGGTCAAGTTTACCATAAGCCCTTGCTTGATATAGTTGTTCGCTACTCTGTTGGCTCGCAGGATACCCCAGACTTGAAGGTCCGCATTTGTCAGGCTGTAACCCACAATATACGAGCGGAGAGTCAAGTGCGCGTCCAGTTCAGCTAGGGAGCCTTCAATGGCTTTCAGGTTGAGCGAAGTCAGTTTTGAGGAACGATCTTGCCATTCTTGCTCCTAAATATTATAAGCATTCGTCCATTTTCATGCCGCATGTCTTATACACTCTCAGGTTTGGGTTCCTCTTGTTCATCATTTTAATCATCCTTTCGCGAACCATTCTATAACTCTTCTTCTGAGGAATGAGAAAGGATTTGAGATGAGATTATTTTCTAGTCGAGATCAGGATCCTCAAGACCTGATGTGAAAATCTACCAGCGCTGACGATTTATTTCCGACTCTAAAGAGAAACTTTGTACTTGCCAGTTTCTGTTGCTGTTCGGAGCTCTGCGGCAGATTTGCATGCTGTAGAAGATTATCCGCGAGCGCCTCACTCTGAGCCATCGTATGTCTTATACTTAGAAGTCAGAGTCTTAAAAAGCACTAAGCTTGCAAAATTGGTTCACTAAATGCCAATTGTCGATATTTAGACTCATCGCCTGTTGAATGTGAATATTCGTAACGGAGCCAGTCGGTCAAGCGAACATCGCGTGCAAAATGCGTGCCTGCAGTTCCGTACCTGCATCCTCCTCCCTTCCAGCATATCGCCTGGCCCTTTAATTAATCACCGCTGCAATGGCCTCCCTAAGACCTTCACTCGAACCTATAAGCAAATGTTTACTTTCTTGCGCCCATCGACCTCCTCCAGCACCAATAATATCATTCTGCGCCAGCTCAACACGACATCGCCGCAATGCCTCCCACAGCGCCAACGCCGCCAAGTACAAGCGGAAAGACGAGTCTGCGAGCACGAAGACGAAAAAGAAGGCTAGGACCACCTACGTCCTCCCAGACCTGCGGCAAGCAGAGCAATTCTCACTCTGCGACGCAATGCGGTACGACTGCCTTCCCAGTATACACCCATTCCCATTATAACTTACGTGAACCCCTACTTACGGCCATCCTCAACTACAGCTACATCCGCGCCTTCGAAGTCGGCCGCGGCCCCCAATCCTCCAAATACGAAATGCACCTCAAACTCTCGACCCTCAAGAACGGCCCCGCCGTTCGCTCCCGCCTGCGCCTCCCCCACCCCGTCAACACCACCCTCCGCATCGCCGTCATTGCGCCCCCAGACTCCAAACCCGCATCCGCAGCGCGTGCCGCGGGCGCCACGCTCATAGGCGAAGACACGATCTTCGACGCCGTGAAGGACGGAAGGATAGAATTCGATCGGTGCATCTGCCATATCGATTCGCTGCCGAAATTGAACAAGGCGGGGTTGGGACGGATACTGGGCCCTAGGGGGCTCATGCCGTCGGCGAAGATGGGGACAGTGGTCAAGGATGTGGGCGCTGTGGTGAAAGGGATGGTAGGCGGGAGCGAGTACAGGGAGAGGTTTGGGGTGGTAAGGATGGCGGTGGGGCAGCTGGGGTTCACGCCGGAGGAGATGCAGAGGAATATTAGGGCTTTCATCGAGAATGTGCGGAAGGATATTGCGGGGCTGAGCGATAAGATTGCCAAGGAGATACATGAGGTGGTAAGTACCTTCTTCAGGGCCGCGCCGTTCAAGAGGTGGAAAGAAATCGGGCTGACATTTGCATAGGTTCTGAGCTCGACGAACGGGCCTGGCTTTAGCTTGAATGGGGAGTTTAGGAGTGCGGACAGTGTAGCTACGAAGGAGTTGTCCACATTGTAGGATTGACTGACTCGTCTCCCCCCTTGGATTCTGGAGTCAGTGCGCTTCAGGTCAGCATGCTTGAGTGTTGACGATTCTACAACGTAGCACCTCGTTGCGCATAGAGCTAAACACTTTCTGTGCTGCAATGGACCTCAGGGACAGCCGTGGCGAACAAGCGAAATTGTATCCTTGCGCAATGAGCATGCGCGAAATGTCTGTATCGTACTGCGCAAGCTGCGAGTTCGACCATCTTGGAACGGACGATTCATGCTGACTTTCGGGATTGAAAACATGCAAGCAAGACACGCGAACCGTCACTCGTAAACGTGTCGGGCAAAAACGCTCAGTGTAGGGACGTAGTCACAGTTACATGCTCCTATGGTCCCCCAACTCATCGGCTAGAGAGTCAAAGTATTATGCTCCATAGCAGGTTTGCAATTGAGGGACTTACGCACAGTCACATAGTCCCGTGGTCCCAACCTCATAAGCTAGAGAGTCAAAATATCATGGGACGTAGCTTATTCGAATAGAATTAAGCTGTGCCCTGTATATTCGCTATTATATCTAACCCTGCAATATCACCGATATTGCCCCTTCTCCGACGTTGTCAACATCTATACGAGGTCAGATTAGTGGACTGCAAACCCTGCGCCTGTAAGAACTCTTGGATATAATCATAACCAGCCGTGGCGTTGTAGTGGAAGTTGAGGCCATGACCAGTGTTGGGCTGAATGTACGCTTCGAAGGGCGAGGCCTTGGGCAGACTGTTCACGACCGATGCAGGAATCGAAGGGAGAGATGGATTGCCGGTGTTAAGGCAGTCGCCGCCGCAATAGGGGAGATCGGCCGCTATCCACTGTTAGCTGTTTTTCGATTAGTCATACAAGCGTAGAACAAACTCACATCCAGTAAAGACCAAAGCCGGGCCGGCATAGTTACTTGACGCTGGCAAGCTTGGCAGAGTCAGAAGCTCGCCGATGGCTACTGGTTGTTTGTTGGCCTCGCCGTAGTACAGTATACCAGTGTCGAAGTACGGTGGGAGGAAGAACAGATACATCTGCGAGTTGACGTTGGAGTTTGCCAGGTAGCCATTCACATATGGAGTGCGAGGCAAAGACAAGAAGTCGATTGGCGCAAGGTAGTCGGTGAGGGCAAATGTCTCCACGACCGTGTTGATGGCTGAAGCGACCGCCTCACTACCAAAGCGGAGCGGTTGGTTGAGATTGGCCTGTTGGAAGTCCGCGCCCGCGGCAAAGTACGGCACAAAGGACCCGTTCGTCGCGAACCCAGTTAAAACAATGCCGTCGGAGATGTTCGGATACAAGGCCGTCAGCCCATACGTCTGCGCCGATCCGAAGGAGTGGCCAACGTGGACAACAGTGCTGAAGCTATGATTGACAGTCGGTAGCGTACCGGCGCGCAGCATATTTGTCATTTCGGCCAACGCGGCGATCTCAAGGGAGACTTGAATCTCATTCTTTGGTTCGCCATGTGAGGAGTTGCCGATACCAAGCCTATCGTAGGACAGCGTGCAGTAGCCATAGTCGTCGACCGCAGTGTTGACGTAGCTGTAGCTATAGTTGTCGTAAGGCAGGTCCCAGTAGCTAAAGTGGATGTCAGTGAAAGAGATTTTAGTACAAAGTGAAGTCTTGCTAACTCACGTCTTGTCGAATCCTATACCGTGAGTCAAGACCTGAACGGTAGGATTGGTGAGCGTGGCATTGGCTCCGCTTGGAATACAGAACTGCGCGCTGATATTATAGACTCCAGATGTAGTTTGGTATCCAGTAGCACCGATGGCGCTGAAATTCTGACCTTGACGGGTCACATTCAATATGAAAGTGGTCGCGTCAAGGTTGGTTTGTGGCGTTGCGATATTGTCAAATATAGCAGTGCGGGCAGAGATATTTACAGGAATGGTGAAGTTGTGACAAGTCTTTGCAACGGCGGAGGCGGCGAAAGCTGCCAGTGCAATGAAGAAGATATACATTGTTGCGAAGACGGTTGAGTGCAAGGGAAAGAGGTGCGAGAGCCGGAGATGAGAGATTTAGATGAGTGAAAGTGTGCAGCAGCTTGGGGTGGTCCACGACGCCTGACTCCGGAAGCTGTTGCCGTCATCGCTGCAGATAGCAGGTGTGTGATTTCCTTTTCCGTTGCTGCGTTTAAATGTGATTTGGAATGTTGCATGAAGAAAGAGTTACTGACGCATGCAGGGAGGGTTAAGGTAGGCTGATCATGACGCGGGCTACCAGTACAGTAGGTAGGTGGATCTGCAGCATATGTCCCCAGAATCATGATGTGTCCTGCTCCCCATATGGGAGAAAGCCGGTGGAAGCGGTTCAAAGGACGTAGTCTAGAAGAAGTATAATACGAAATGCCTGTCTATAGCGGCGGATCAATGGACAACGGCGTATAACCTTAACTGCCACGTAAAGTACGGTAAAGCTTCGTTTTTGACACATGCCATTATTGCTGCCTTGAGTTGGGGCCGATGCGGGGTGTTGTGTGAAGGGTGCGTTGCACAGCAGCTGCGACCAGGGCGAGAGGAGATGCTCGTGATGTGGGAGTCCTCCTCATTCTTATCTTGCCGCAACTCTTCTGCAGGGTGAGGCATGTGGCACCGGCAGGATCAAATAGGTAGGTACCCGTCCATGCACGCATCTTCTGCCACACTCCGCAGGCATGGGCAATTGCCGGCATGCTCTAGATCTGACTTCAAAAGAAAGGCCTTCGTCACCATGCAGCGCTACGAGTAGCAATCACCTCCACGCTCTCCACACTAAACAGCGGACAATAATGTATCGCTGGCAAACTCCAAGGGGGGGAGCTTGATCAAACACGTGCCGGCTTTCTTTGTTGCTAAACGTACCTGCTACGAAGTAGTATCTATGGTCAACTTATGTCATGGAACTAAAAACGCCAGACAAAACCACTCCCAAGACAAATCAGACGAGCTTAAGTGAAATCCCCCAAGGGCCGGCACAAGCTCCAGTATGATGATTACGTGACAGAGTGGTCCGTCTCAACATGCCGGCCAACGCCTAGAACTCGCCATTGATCGCGACCTCTCCCAGACATGCCCCATACCATATGCCTCTGAACCCCGGGTTCCTAATCGGCAGTACTTCTCCGCTTCCAGCTCGTTCAGTCCAATCGCGACGTCGGAGCACTATCTCATCCAGATGCACGCCGCGACCCTCGTACAATGTCAATAGGTACACGTACTTAGTATAGGTTGCACGCGTAGAGAACATGTTGATCATCTCTGATATTCAAAGATAGAAAGTTCCTTACGCCCAGATCTCTAGGTTTACAAGCAACCTGTTTCCCGTAACCCATGGTATCTAGCGCTTATATATCACATAACCAACCCTTTCCACATTGATAATTGTGGCATTCTGCTCGAATGACCGGTGAACAAAGCCATGGCACCGAAACTCCTTGCTCCCACGACCGCCACAACCCCAGCGCCACGCTCAAGTGATCCACGCCCTTTACGCCTGAACGCCCCTTCCCATCTTACTGGCACTCAATAAGAGCTTGCAATGTACCCATCACGAGCCAACTTATAGATATCCCATCCACACTGCTTCCGTCTGCGCCAACTTCTCCGGATCCGTCGCCTTGGCCACCTCATCAATGACCGTCTGATTAGCCGGTAAGCCTTTCCCCTCTGGTGCCCTTGCCAACGCTGTCGCCAGTTTCACGATCTTATCCGCATTGTTTTGCACGCTCTCTCTCAACGCCCCGTCTGCAACACTACTCTTCTTTTGCTGCGTGCACCAGAATTCTATCTCGTCCCTTATGAAAATGCTCAACTGCTCTTCCATTTCCGAGTCATTCGCACTGTTAGCTGATGAGTGTTGACCGTAAGGCTCCGTGAGAGCGCGCGCAATAGCCATAACACTCGGTGCATAGATGCCTTCCACGAATATGGGACCCATGAGCATGTGAAGGTTGGGCGTCAAACGAAAAGCAACGTGCTCAGGGTTATGGAAGATCGCTCTTCCGCTGGCCATTGCAGGCACAAGTTCGCTGGACCAAATGTTACCTGTTGCTTTGGCGATCGAGATCTTGTGTGGATATCGTTGATTGATGAACATAATGTACGTCAGGAACGTCACAGCAGCAAGCTGATATGAAAACTGTCGCCGGAAGAGGAAGAGATCGGAAAATGATGGGAACGTGGCCTGGAAATACTCGAGCACGACGTTGGTCGGGCAGTACTTGGCTTGGATGGTCTTGAACGTTTCAACGCGTATATTGCTCTGCTCTTGCATGGTTCTCTGCGGTTAGAGTTAGCAAAGTCATTCAATGGGTTCGTGAGACAAGGACTGCGCCTACTGGGCTCAACTGTCGGATTTGCTCAACGCTAAACAAAACAGGGTCATCCTTATCCTGGCCATTCTTTCGACAGTAGTCTTCGAACACGGCTTGCAGCGTAACATATGACGGGTCGTCCTGCACCATACGCAGGCTCGGGCCTAGAAGTACTATGACCGGCAGATGGAACTGAAGATTCCTTTTCCGTGTTTCCTTCCGTTTCGTCAAAGTGACATTGAAGGTCCTGAACAGTTGTAACATGCGCTCTTCCCTACGGCTATGCCGCGCAGTGGGCGTCTGAATGGCGAAAGGGTGAACGCTTCCGTCGTGACCACGGATTTTGAGTCTTCGAACACAAAGCGCGTGTGAGCGCACAAGGTCCACATCTGGTAAGAAGCGCTCGATGCGTACGAAATCCTGATTCTTATCCCTGTGCTGGAGGTACTGTCCCGGGACCTCGACATCGTCGAATTTTTGGAACTGGAACTCGCTCAGGTACACGCTGTATTGTTCCAGTTTACTGTGCGGATTGCGACGGTCAAGCTTATCCGCAAAACGATTCTTCCACTTGCGGAGTTTCTGGATGTATTCTGGCGTGGTCGGCTTCTTGGCCACAAATTCGGCTTCGAAAGGTTTCCTTATGGGCGGGGGAAGAAAAGATTCGGCAAAGCGTACAATGTTAGACTCGGTGGCGGCCGGAAGTTTAGCTGACTGTTCGTACATTTGCGGCTGGCGACTCACGTAAGCGAGTGCATCGTTAAGTAGGGCGACGATAAGTCGGTACGCCTCCTCGTCTGGTGCACCCTTGAAATGCTTCTGAATTTGATCTACCATCGTCTCAAGAGACAATGCTAGAAGCGGAAACGCAGTTTTTAATACAGCCATTATCTCGTCGCAAACTTCCCAGGGCTTTTTCAATACATGCTCTTGAGTAACCGAACTCGCTCCTGTTGGAGATGACTGTTCAAGAAGCTCCTGTTTCGGCGTGATAGAGTTGCCGACCCCGTTCTGCCCATCACCACTGGCGGTGCTTGGTCTCGAGGTGCTTTCCGAAACGCCATTGGCAACACCGGTCTTCATCTCCGGAGAACCTTGCTTGATGACCGGAGAACCCTGCTGTTTGGCGCGCCCAGCCCTGTCCTTGATTTCTTTAGCTTCCTGAGTTTTCCGAATCGCATGCATGTCTTCCTTGGTGGTGCGAAGCTGAAAGTACAAAGCCTGGGGATATGTTTTGGCGAGTTTAAGGAGGAGTATTCTGGCGAGGCGCGCTTCTGTCCGTGACAGGCTCGTAAGCAATTGTGGTATGAAGGTTATCCAGTACCACACAGGTGTGTCACCCTTATAAGCTTCGAATGTCTTGGCTAGATGCCCTTCAGCATTATCCAAACTGAGGAGCCAGAGGATTCGACTCAGGAGCTTCCTAGATTTGGCATTTTTGAACTGTCCAGCCGCCTCAAGATAGCAGCTGATAGCGTTGGCAGCCAATTCAATGTTATTTGGCTCAGCTTTGTAGAGCCTGTCATTGTAATGTCCCCATTCAGCCCACGCTTTGGGAAGCTTGATGTCAAAGTACAGTGCCATCCCAAAGGCATCGTTGGCCTCATTCCTTTGGTCAAGTTTAGCCAGAAACATGCCTTTAAGTGTGTAAAACTCGGCTTTCTGCTGCTGACCGAAGTAATTGAGGTTTGTGTTGTTAATGACATCCAAACCACTCGTGAGCTCCGCAGGGTTTTGATAATGACACTTGGCCTGTTCGCGGAGCTTTAGAAACGCTTCTTGAATCTCGATATTCGGTAGCGTGTATATGCGGCCCAGCTGACTGATACACACTTCCGGAAGCTGATGCTTACGTGCGACATGGGCGAACCGATTGATTATCCACGCCGTTTCATGATAACCCCTGTAAGCATATGAATTGCCGCCATTGGTTGCCTGTTGTTGCGGTATAAGGTTCAAATAGGTCCCATTAATGAGCTGGAAGACGTGCTGCCTCCATGTAACCAAATCCTGCCACGCATTGATATCATCCCAGAAGTTGGGCAGCCGTTCTCGCCAAGTACCAAGGAGTAACTTCAGCTCTTGTGATTTCATGTCCAGATTGGTTGCGTTGGTTTGTGACAAACTGTCGCAGATTACACTGGCATCGTGGAGCTCCACAAGCTGCTGGAAACCCTGCAGCAAAGGTATATGTGCGTTGGTAATGCGCTCTGGCAGCTGATGCCATTTGCGAATCGATAACTGAATAGACTCGTCGCAAATTCGGCTGAATTCCGCGCGCGACTCAACCTTGGCATGGAGCTTTAGTAACGACATGAAAGCTTGGAAAAAGACACGACGCGGCGTTGGTGCGTCAGATACCGACTTGATAAAAGAATCAAGTTGTTCCCGATTTTCGCTGCCATTCCATGACTCGAAATGCCGCCAAGTAGACTCAAGCAAAAGGTCGATAAGGTTCTCCTGTTTGGCGAAGTCTGTTAAGATGTCCCACTGTTGCAGTTTCTGCGCGCAAATTAAGTAGTGATCTTCCCACAACATATATTCCCCTTGCGAGAATGGAATTGACCCTGTCCGCGCTTTGATCTGGGCAGCCTCGTACATTTGCTGTGCTTTGTCCCAGATCCCTTGCTGCTCATAAGACAAAGCGGCATTCGTCTCCACGAAAGTAGCCCGCCTTCGCCAGGCACCGTAGAATAGATCGTCCTCTTGAAGACTTGCGTACAGTTCGACTAAAGCATCCATAGTACTTTCCCGGATAAGGGCGGTATCAACCAGAGGCTGAATGACGGAGTCTTCTAGGTTGCACGCAGCTATATACCAGGCATTGTAGGTCCTACCAAGGAACTTCATGACATGCGGTGGAAATCTCATTCTTGGTTTTGCTAGGGCAATTCCTTCGAGAAGGGTTCTGACACAGTTTTGTCTCTTGTCTAACTGCTGCACCTGAGAATCCTTGGTCAAGAGGCTCACGAGGCCCCTTTCTAGCTCGCTGCGGTCTTCTTTGCTCAAAGCGGACCAAAAGAGCGGAAATAGGGCCACCCATATTGAGTGAGCGGTCTCGGTGTCAGCGTGCTGTAGCTGGCCAAGGGGCTCTAGTACGTCTTGAGCCCGCATCTCTCTCAATTGACCAACGAAGCGCTTCTCGGCCGCCACAAGCATCTCGAACTCATCTTCAATGATGACAGTACTCGTACGTGGATCTTTCACATAGGCTGACAATGACATTGATATTGGCAATGTCCGGAAATCTTCTTGATGAAGCTGAATAGGGGCACTCGTGTCAATAGAACCGAGTAGTAGCTGGATGATCTGGTGAAGCCAATAGCTATCCGATATGGTGTCCCAGTTCTGGGTCGCTAGCAGGTACAGAAGTCTCTGGCTGGCAGTACGGCTGAGACTGCGATCGAAGATTGCCAAAAAGCGGTTACGCATCTCAACATCCTGCACACGTGTTCCAATCAAGAAGGCATGCTCCATCTTAACTGTTAACTCCGAGCGTGTGATTTTGGGATCCTCGTAGATCCGGATAACAAGCTCTAGGAAGGCTTTCAACAAAGTGCCGTCAGATCGTCGCTCGAAGGACAACATCTTTCCTAATACCGCCGATTTCTCCTTAAGTAGCGGGACGGACTCATTATGGCCTTCAAACACCCACGAGGCAGTCAGTTGAAGAATCTTGAGGCATATTTCATTCCCAACAGACCGTTCGACAAGGGAAGCCAAGACTCGAAGATATTGCTGCCTTTGGTCGCCTAGTTGACTTATTCGACTGGCCAATAAATCAACTCCTTTAATGATTTGATCTTTCTGAACCTCAACTTCTTGCGGATCCGGAACAGTTGTCGTATTGGGATCGAGCGCTCGGACTCCCACGGATGCTGCTGCTGCCTGGCTCTGTATGGCGGCCTGCCCTGCTATGTAGTCTTTAACTAACTTGGTGCTAAAGGTTTTGATGAATTGTGGTATGTGTTGGTCCACTTCTCCAGCCTTGTGTTTCGAAAGCGTCCAAAGAATGTTGATACAAGCTACGAGGTTGTTGTTCGCTAACGTCTCTGTTACGACTGTTGTCAAGAATGCAAGGAACTCCGAAGCTGGCGTTGTAGCATCCCCATCCTCGCCATCAGAATTGGCATCAGGCAAAGCCTCCAATATGCTCGCTAATAATGATTCTAGTCGAATATTCTCAAACTCTGCATCGTCTGTATTGTGCACGCAATGCTGTATTTCTACATCCTCACTGCGCAGGGGCTTTTCAAGCAGCTTCCGAAGCTGGGGAATACGCGCCACTACCCATCCCGAGGGCTTGACATTGACCAAAATCCGCACAATTTGCAGAGTGTTGATCACTAGCGTTATCCACATTTCCTTCTTTTCATCGGGTCGTGGATCAGAGGTGAGTATCTGCTCAGTGACCTTGGGGAACATGGCGTCCACGTCCAAATCACTCCAACACGTCGGTGATAGCAGGTTGGAAAGAAGTTGCACAGACTTTTTGACCATTTCAGTCGAGTGATGTGCCTGCACTGGGTATTGAGTACTGGTCGCCCGAAGTTTCGAGGGTACAACTGGATAACGCTCGGGTAAGGAGGCAATGAGTTGAACCAAATACTTGACAAGGTTGAGGCGATGTTGAGTTGAGGCAACAAAATCTCGACTATGTAATTGGCCGCTTGCAGAACCAGTGCCCGACTCGTCTGCGGAATACTTTTTGCTTTGAGGCGAATCGGATGCTGTCGGCGAATATCCTAATTCCATAGTCCTCCGGTGCTCCCATTGCCAAAGCAAGCTGACCAAGTTCAAAGCGAGTCTCTTACTCTCGTTGGACGGATTGGGGAGAGTAGCAACTCTTGGAAGAGACTGTATGATGGTCGCAGAGAGATGTTCTCTTGCTTCGTAGAAGAGATCGGGATGTCTGACTAGGAAGCCAAAGATATTGGTAAGTTGTTGGACGTTCGAAATGTCCTCTAATAGAGTGCGCCGCAGAATTGTGGCCCACATAGGCATCTTCGGGTTAGTACCGAATGCGATACGCTTTCGAAGCACCGGCGCCAGCAGCTCAAGTGCTTGCGCTACAAGGGACCTCCCTTCCGGTAGATGCGCTTTCAACAGTGCTTGGTACACAGCGCTTGTGATTTTCGATGGGGTCTCGTAATGGGCAATGAAATACGCAGTGAGGACATAGGCAGCTTGCTTAACCACGGTGTCCTCCAACTTGATATACACCCAGCCAAACTTGATGACATCTTTGCGGGTATCAACCATTAGATTGTAGTGGTATTTGATCAGTAGAGTTGTCATCTGGATCAGTTCCATGCGTGAATGATCTACACAGGGTGGCCCTTCATCCGCAGGGTCAATCAAAGATTGTGGTTTCCATAGCCTGTTGTTGAAGACGTCGATCATACCTTTGTCCACCAAAGCTGTGCCTTTTGCGGTTTCGATTAACCTACTCCAATTTTGCATAACATCCATTGCGAGAAGAGGGTTGAGAAGATAGCGAAATACGAATGTTTTGGTCTTCTCGAGTGTTCTCAGGTTTTGGCTAGCAGCTTTCCCAGTAAATACATCCACGCACCGCAAGATTACTGCTCGTGAGAAGTCCACGGCCGTGTTGGAGATGATGTGGCGGTAGATAAACTTGAGAAATGATGCACGATATTTCAATTCTTCCGACGTGACTGCCGAAATGGTGTCGAACAGAAAGTCTAAATCACTTGGAGTTTTAGTCATGTATGTGATGGACAACTCTATTGACCTCTCCCCAGCCTGCTCGGCTGCAAGTCGTAGTCTGCTGTCAATCTCCTTTGTTAGGGACTTGGTACCTAACTCCTTTGCACAATCGGTCAAGGCCTTCCGTAGAGTTTCGGACGAGACTAACCACCCGCTTGTTTCCGGATATTGAGAAATAGAGCGAGCGCAGTGTATCGCATTCACAATCGCAGCGCATCTTTGGAGAGGCTCTGTCATACTGTTGAACGAACCTATAAAGCCATCAATGTCTTGGGTGATTGTGGACCTCAGTGGCGCGCTCAGTTCATGGGCGAGCAATTGAGCAAAGAAACGACCGTTCTGCACATCGTGCATCATGGGAGAAAAGTAGGACCAAGCTTCCGTTGGATACCTGTTCAGGAACTTGATCAAAGGTAATCTGAAAGGGCTACAGCTTGTACGGCGCAGCTCCTTTTCCAGGTCAAGGACTTTTTTGACAAGTTCGGGTAAGAAAGCATTTGCCTCAGCCGGCAGGAGGTGGAAGACGTTCAAGATGCCCGCGAGCACCCTGATTTCCTTCGACTGCTCTAGGTTCTGGAACGATATCCTTTGGAGGGTCTTCTTGTCCGCGATGGGCTGCATATGCTCGAGCAGACGAGCGCCGATCCCAACTTTGAAGTAGTTGGTAAGTAGAGTTAGTAGTCTTGCAAGGCCATCGAGCCCTTCCGGCGTCAACTTCCTGTGATCCTGAAGGTTCATCAGAATCGGACGAAGCCCAGACTGAAGCAGGTCTTTAGGTAACTTGCTCATTGCGTTAATGACCGATCCAAGCGCAGCGTTTGCCGCGTCAATTACCTCTGAAGACTTAGAATACAGGGACTTAAAAAAGGTCGTGATGATGCGAGGCCTAGTTTGTACTTGCGGAGAACTTGGAGCAAACTCAGGAAAGGTCATTGCTTTCGAGAGCAGACGAAGACAGGAAACCCGAAGGCTGACGATGTATTGTGCGTTTCGGTATTCGGTGGGTTTCGCAGCCAACGTTTCATCGTCAGCGTCTGCCAACGCCATGGACTCCAGGAGTAACCGGTTGAGGAGGTCATTGAAAGTGAGGAGGTCATGGCCTAGATTGAGTGTGAAGGTTATTGCATCAATGAAGCCTATTTGCACAGGAAACGGTAGCGCTCTCAGCGGCTTGTTGTATACGGAAATCAGAAGCCTGTCTTTCACCGGCGCTATGAGCTCGTGGACTTCGCAGTCAAGGACCTCCGCAATAGATGCAAGCGCCGTCTGCGCTGCCTCGCGTACATGCTTGTTGGGATGCGACAATTCAGAGACCAAGAGGCCGCATAACTGGAAGAGTTTGCTCTGAGAGTTGGAGAGGTCGGCTTTCGGAACATTCTTAGTACATCGTCGAATTATCGCGTCGAGAGTTTCCTGAGCTTGTACACGGGTGCTCGCCGGCAGATCTTGAGGCATGTCCTTGATAACAAAGAGAAGAGCGCGAATGAAGTCAGCCTGCCGTTCTACCATCCATGCGTCGCCGAAATCAAGCTTGCTTGCAAGGACGTCAATGCCCAAGGTCCCACCCGCCTTTACGAACCATTCCTCCTCGTGGCAGCTGTGACTGAAAATCTTCGCGAGATGTGTGAAGAACGGAAGCTTATGAGCGTTTTGATTTGAACCGAAGATAATCACAGTATTTCTGTGAATGCTAAGTATTGCGTCTATGGCAGCCTCGCGAATGATGCTATTGTCGGACGTCAGAGATTCGGCGATCGCCTCTGCGAGGACCCTACTGTCGATGTATAGCATTCCCTCCCCCGAATTGACGTCCCAAACACTGTGCTGTTTCCTCCCGTGTCCAAGTGCTCTTCCAATCTCCAATATAGTGAAGTGCCTGTAGACGTCGCTGAGCAATGCTGAGGCTTCATTCTGGAGCTCAGCTATGGAGGCGGCTAAGAAAGAAGCCTTGAGTAACCTTTTCAGATTGTCCTGGTCTTCTTGCATCTTAGGTATCGACTTCTCTTTCTCGGATGCTGTTATGAAAGCTGGCACTCTGTCAAACTTGCTATCACATAGATCTTGCGCTTGGAGGCGAACCAATTGGGCGAAAGCTTCTGGTAAGCTATCCGTGCCCATGAATAGCTTAGTCTCACTACTGATGAGCTTGAAAGCCTGCTGTTTGTAATGCAGATCGCAGCTTTTCGCCGCTTGGTTCCTTGCCACTTCCGTGAGTTTTGCAATCGCAAGGTCAATACCCACGATGGCCGGGAAAGCGCGGTCTTTACCTGTACCAACAAGCCTAACATCAATACTACAGACATCGTCAGAGTAAGGCTTGAAATTGAGTTTCGGTGGTCCACTGAGAAATCGCCGGTTCCGACCCCCAAGTTTTCCCAGAATACGCATCGTAGTATGGGCATGGAAATGACTGTATGGGTTCGGTTTCAGATGGTCCCAAAGTGCCGCCATCAGCTCATCCATGACCGGGGCCATAATAGGATCTAGATAGTCCGCGGTGAGGTTATCGACACACAACTCAAGCGTGCGGAGTCCCTGGCCAACAAGCTCTGGGCTGGCTCTCAAGGCAACCACCAGTGGCCGCATTAGAAAGCTCAAATGCGGAAGTAAATTACTTAATCTTGCGGGAACGGTAAGCGACAATTCGACATATAGGTCCCTTTCTTGCGGCTTTCGCGCAGAGAGAAGCAGATTGTTCAACACTTCTAAAAGCATTTCGAGCAGCGGCATGATTTCTTTATAGAGGTGCTCGAATCGACCCCCGCCTATACTGCGGAAGAGGTTCCTCAACAGGATGAAGTAGTTTGTCGGCCGGTCGGCCCTCGTCGAGAACTCAATCGAGTTGGTGATAAGATTGGTGACATGGGGCAGGAGGATCGCCTCGTTGTGCTGAGAAAACAAGGTTACCGCCATAAAAGACAGTTTGAAAAGTCGGAGGAGTATGTCTGCTTGCTGTTCATTTGCAGTTCCAACGTCCGCAAGTCGATCCATCAGAAATTGTAACAGCATGCTAGCGAAGCTGGGTGATGTGGCTTCCGAAGCAAGCAGTGACTGTGGGATGTGAAGCAGAGGCCCATGTTCGAAAAGCATGTTGTAGATATTCTCAAGTTCTGGCTGAAAGACTTCATAAAATGCAGCCGTGTCGATGTGGTTGAAGACAGAAGCGAAAGACTCCAATAGCTCCTTTTCTTCTCGTCCACAGGCCATTATGTGATTATTGGAGAGCATCTCCGCCGAGGATGTTTGGTTGGAGTCTACAGATGGCTTGTCGACACCGTAGTAACGGAAAGCATGTGCACCTTCCCGCAACAACTTTCTGAGCACAAGAACTTCTTCAGCGCTGTAGCCGAAGGAAACGTCTTGCCAGTTAGCAGGAGCAGCATCTCGATCGATCTTATCGGCGATTTCTGGAGGATTACACGCCCTGAGCGAGAAAAAAATACTTTTCAGGCCATTGACTAGGTTCTTGAATAGGAATCTGTTGTCGACAATGGGATCAGCGGCTCGATCTCGGGGATTAGTGATCTTGATAGGCGCAGCAGTAAAGATGTCTATCTCGTCCCAGTCCGGCGGCCGTTCTTTGCTTGCAAGATAATCATCAGGCGCGGCGTCAATCTGCTGTTGAGCATAGCGGGCAGACAGCTTCAGAGCATTCTGGTACTGATCATTCATTGCGGCAAACTTGTCACCAATGGCATTCAATATCATTATCAAGTGGTGACGGGCTTCGATCTTGTCTTCAAGTTCGGAAATACAGTCAGCCATATTAATCAAAAGCTTCGCACTCATGGTCTGAAAGCTTGTCCCCGGGAAATTGTCGAGAAGGTTTTTGGTATACTCTTGCACCGTCTTGCGTATTTGCTCTGGGGTCAAGCCCGTTCGCACGTGGTGAATAAGGTCAGCAAGCATGCTGTAAGCCAGTGGTCGCATTTGCTCGTGGACAGTAAGTCCATCACCGATCAAAGTCCTTTCATCAAGCAAGTCGTCAATTTTCTTCACAAAAATCTTCCGGAAGTTGAAGTTTATGATATGCCGAATGGCGACCAAGAGCTCCTTCCGAGCAGCAGACTTCTCTGTGGGGCAGTCTTGAAGGAGGCGAACAACGATATCGGGAAGGATGGGAAGGAAGTCTTGAACGTGATTCACGCTGCTTCGAAGCACGTAGGCCAAAAAGCTCATCGTCTTCACCTGAGCCGTGACAAATTCCCCAAAAGCAGCTCGATTCTTTATGCCCTTCGCAACTCCAGTAAAAGTTATGCTTTGAGCTTGAGCCTCCTCATGTGCTTGGCGTTGTGGTGTAGCTTGTAGGGACAGGACCATTTTGATACATGACACAAAGCTCTTAACATTTTCCCGGACCACAGACTTGTGTGCCTGAAGCAGTGAAATGACAATGATTGGACACTCGGCAAGCACCTTGAACGAGTACATCCCCTTCAGCAATTGCCTGGTCTGCTGCTGTTCACCTCCCAGCTCTGAAGCCGAAGCAACCGGGGAACCGGGCCGAGGAGACTGCGAATACTGCGCGCTACTCGGATTAGATGATGCCGATAGAGAGCCGGTTTGTACTTGTGTGTCAAAAGCATCCTTGACGGCTTGCGGCATGGACTCGAACATCTCGCGAATAAGATCGAGGAACGGCTGGACCTTGTCCGCAAGCACTTTCGCCTGATAACGCTCCAGATCCATGATTATCTTCATACAGAGCATTGCGTTATCCTCGTTCTCAATTTTGATAAGGCCCATCAGTTTGTCCACTATCTGAACGGCGAAGGGCTCCAAAGGCTCGGTTGCAGTCATAGGCAGACGATGGAGAATCTCGAGTACGTTGTTGCGCAGCTTTTGTTCTGGAGACGTGCTCGTGAAAACTGGTTCGCCATCGAGCACCTTGAGAAATGCAGGAACGAGCTTCTGGAGAAACAGCGGGTACGCAGCGCTCTGAGACCAAGTCTCGATGCTGTCTCGCAGCTCTGTCGTCTGTGTACATTTTACTTTGATGTCTACAACCAAATCAACATTGGAGTCCTGACTCTCGCGTTGTCAGAGCATTGTGCCGAAGGACTAGTGTACTCACCAAGGCCTGGGTCTTCTAGTTTCGCAATGAAAGCTTCGAGGTTCCTGTCAGCCATCTTGGTCACTTAGAAGCCTGTCGGCGTGCGCGAGCAGCCGCATGAGCCTGACACAAGGCCTCGCAGGAGCGTGCGAGGAGAATGTATGGTTTTAGCGAGTGGAGGCTGGAGCACTTGTCCATGAGGATGTGAAACCGCACATCTACATTGGCTTGGGTGAAGGAAGTCAGAGTGAATACAAGCACAAGAGCAGTTGCTAGGACCGATAACCTGCTGTACTACGTGCGGTTTCATTCGCACTTTCAGTGTCGTAGACAGACAAGACAGCGCTGAAAGGTGGGAGCTTTCACACCGTGAGAAGTGGACGCTGCGCGAGAGAATACCTAGGTAGAGGCGCGATATGCATCACTTGGAGATCGCCCTCAAACCGCCGGGAGCGGCTGTCTAAACGGGCCGCTTCCGCCAGGAAGAGTGATGGGGTTCTCCATCGGTAGAAGCCGGGCGGCTTCGGCGACCTACTTTTCTCGGTCAGTACTCCCAGTAGGCCGCATCCCCAAAATATCACAGTAAGACATGCAATAACACAAAGGAAAGAAAAAACTTGCATACCATATTCCTGAAGTAATTCAATCTGTGTCAGTTTCGACGATTGATAAGATCTGCAGCATGGGAAGTCGTCCGGTAGTTCTTAGCTTTCGGTGGTGTACATGATTCCCTTGGCAGTTTGAGCAGTCGTTTTACGCAGGCCGCCCGGTGCTTCACCGACTTTCAAATGAACTGTCATGCGTAGATCGGAGACTGCTCAATCTCGTGATGTCCTAGAAGAGGGAACTGTAGATCGAGACCAGAGTGACAGTTCAGAAAATGACAGCACTCGGAGGTCGGCATTTTGCCGTTCTAGGAACTTCGGCCTTTTCAGACTCGCGAGCTGAGAGACTTGCGGCAGCTATCGGTGCCCAAGACGTGCGCGCAATATGGATGCATTACGTGGATTCTGTGCAGCCATTGCATGAGGAAGATCTGCAGAAGCTAGAGCACATACTAGATTATGGAGACCATTCTTATCTCGAACATCGACTATACGAGGTACTAGTCCACGCAGTACAGAGCGGACAGGATCCCACAGATGACAATATCTGCTTGTTCTATGTGTCGCCTAGGGCAGGCACCATTTCGCCGTGGAGCTCACAGGCTACAAGCATTGCCCACGTTTGTGGACTTGAAGACTCAATTAAACGCATCGAAAGGGGTATGGCTATCGCTATCTGGACAAAGCAGCGTTTAGAAACTGTGGAGGGGGCATGGGCGGACAAGCTCTACGACCGAATGACGCAGAACCTTAGACGTGAACCGCCGGATCTCTCCACAATGTTCGCTGAACATGAACCAGCCACCGCAGCGTCAGTGGACCTGAGTAAAGATGGAAAAGCTCCAAAAGAAGCACTGCAGGAAGCAAATCGTAAACTAGGTCTAGCCCTTAATGAGTCAGAAATTGAATATTTAGTTACTGCGTATACTCAGCAGCTGCGGCGAGGTCCTGTTGACGTAGAGCTCTTCATGTTCGCTCAGGTGAACTCAGAGCACTGCAGGCATAAGCAGTTCAACGCCGACTGGACGATTGATGGCAAGCGGAAGCCGTATAGTCTCTTCAGCATGATACGTAATACCCACGCGAAGGCTGCAAATCATGTCATAAGTGCTTATAGCGACAATGCTGCTGTACTCCAAGGCGAACCTGGAGCATTCTGGGCTCCTAATAGTACTACCGGCGAATGGGTACAGACCAAGGAAACTGTGCATTATCTTGCAAAAGTGGAAACACATAACCATCCTACCGCGGTATCTCCGTTTCCCGGAGCTGCAACAGGGTCCGGGGGCGAAATTAGAGACGAAGGTGCTGTCGGTCGCGGCTCCAAACCCAAAGCAGGCCTTGCGGGTTTCAGCGTCTCTGACCTACTTATTCCGGGATACGAACAGCCATGGGAGCTCGATGTGGGCAGACCAGTCCATATTGCGAGTAGCCTAGACATTATGATTGAGGCTCCAATAGGGAGCGCTGCCTTCAACAACGAGTTCGGAAGGCCTTGCATCGCAGGATACTTTCGAACATTACTCACCAGTACCGCCGTTGAAAACGATGCGTACGAACTAAGAGGATATCACAAGCCTATCATGGTAGCAGGAGGCCTTGGCACCGTAAGACCCCAACATGCCTTGAAGAGTAAGGACTTGGTGCAGCCTCGTGCCCATTTGATTGTCCTGGGTGGACCGGCGATGCTCATCGGACTCGGTGGAGGAGCTGCATCAAGCATACAGTCCGGAGAGGGATCGGCGGACCTCGACTTTGCCAGCGTCCAAAGAGCGAATGCAGAAGTTCAGCGACGAGCCCAGGAAGTAATAAACACGTGTACAGCTATGGGAAGCAAGAATCCTATCAGAATAATCCACGATGTCGGTGCGGGTGGACTATCCAATGCCTTCCCGGAGCTTGTCCACGACGCAGGGCTTGGCGCTACATTCGAACTCCGGGACGTGGACACTGCAGACAGGAGTATGAGCCCCCTGCAGATTTGGTGCTGTGAAGCTCAAGAGAGATACGTAATGGCTGTTGCAGAGGAAGAGCTGGATACCTTCAAGAAGATTGCGAGGAGAGAAAGATGCGGCTTTTCCGTTGTAGGGGTTGCGACAGGAGGAGTAGCGGAACAAGATAAGCGCTTGGTGTTGATGGACCGAGAATCTGAGGATTTCCCTAAGCCTATTGACTTGCCCATGTCTGTACTTTTTGGGAAACCTCCAAAATTGGCTAGGATAGTCAAGTCGAGACATTTAAAACTACAACGTTTCGACAGCTCCTTAGCAACGTACATCCCGAAATTTTCGGATGATGGCGTGCTTGAGGAGGCAGTCAAGCGGGTCCTCTCCCTACCGTCCGTAGGGTCAAAGTCTTTCCTGATCACTATCGGTGACAGGACTGTTGGCGGTCTCACAGTCAGAGACCAAATGGTTGGGCCTTGGCAAGTACCTGTAGCTGACGTCTCGGTGACCGCTACGTCGCTGCAAGCTGGTACCAAAACAGGGGAGGCTATGGCAATCGGCGAGAGGCCGACCCTGGCGCTGATATCGCCCGCAGCCTCAGCTCGAATGGCCGTGGCAGAGTCTCTCACAAACATCGCCGCAGCGGACATACTCGGCGGGCTGGAGCGATTGCGACTTTCCGCAAATTGGATGGCAGCCAGCAACCACCCTGGAGAAGGTGCAGCCTTGTATGAGGCTGTTGAAGCCATTGGCCTAGAACTATGTCCAGAGTTAGGGATAAGTATCCCTGTAGGCAAAGACTCCATGTCCATGAAGATGAAGTGGACAGATGCAGAGTCCAACGAAGCAAAGCAGGTTACCGCGCCTCTCTCATTGATCGTCACAGCCTTTGCTCAAGTAGGACGAATTAGAAAGACATGGACACCAGCGCTACGTAGATCCGAGGAGGTAGGCGAAACAATCCTTCTTTTCGTGGATCTCGCTTTGGCCCACAAGGCACTCGGCGGCTCAGCGTTAGCTCAAGTCTTCGGCCAAATCGGCCATGAGGCGCCAGACCTGCGGGACGTGAACTTGATGAAAGATTTCTACGACGCACTCTCACAATTGCATGATGAGGAGGTTGTTCTTGCGTATCACGACCGTTCGGATGGGGGTCTCTTCACTACACTCGCTGAGATGATGTTTGCTGGTCGCTGTGGCCTAGACATAGCACTGGATGCCCTTTGTCCCAACTCGTCCAATGCGTCTTTACTAGAAACGCTATTCAACGAGGAACTCGGGGCCGTCTTCCAAGTCAGAAAATCGCACGAGATAGCCTTCAAACGCTGTTTCGCAACTTGCGGCCCACCACGCGGTCTTATTACAAAGATCGGCACGGTTCCGTTGAGCCGGAAACAGGACCTCTCGCTCTTCTACAACAATAGGATCGTGTATCACGCTTCACGGAAGAACTTACAGCAACAATGGGCAGCCACATCATACCATCTCCAAGCCATCCGCGACAACCCATCCTGCGCTAGCGCCGAGTACGAAAACATCCTTGACGACTCTGACCCAGGTCTCTCATTCAACCTCACATTCAATCCCAAAGATAACATACTTCCGGTGACGGCATCTCTCACAAGCGCGTTCTCATCGCTCCTCTCCACAACCCCCTTCGCCTTCAAACCCCGCGTCGCGATCCTCAGAGAGCAAGGCGTAAACGGTCACGCCGAAATGGCTTTCGCCTTCCACAGCGCCGGTTTTGCCGCAATAGACGTCCACATGACTGATATCCTGTCCGCTCGCGTGTCGCTCCAATCATTCGTCGGCCTTGCAGCCTGCGGTGGCTTCTCATACGGTGACGTGCTCGGCGCTGGACAAGGGTGGGCAAAGAGCGTACTTTTGCATCCGGAGACGAGAGAGCAGTTCAAGAGGTTCTTTGAGAGAAAAGATACCTTTACGTTGGGTGTCTGCAATGGCTGTCAGTTCTTGACTCGCCTCGCGACCTGGGGTTTGATACCGGGAACGGAGGGCTGGCCGACGTTTGAGCGGAACCTGAGCGAGCAGTATGAGGCGCGGGTTTGCATGATAGAGGTTTTGAATCCATCGTCGCAGAACTTGGATGGAAAGAATCCCAGCCGGGCAACATTGCCACCGAGCGTCTTCCTGCACGGAATGGCTGGATCCACGCTTCCGATTGCAACGGCACACGGAGAAGGTCGCGCAGTCTTTCCCCAGTCTTCGTCCTCCAAGTCTTCAGCAGCCGAGCTTTTAGAAAATGGTCTGGTGGCACTACGGTACGTGGACAATTACCGCCGACCAACGGAGAAATATCCGTATAATCCCAACGGAAGCCCGGAAGGTATTGCGGGTGTCAGATCGGTTGACGGGAGAGTTCTGGCATTAATGCCTCACCCTGAGCGGACCATTTTGAAGGATGTAGCAAGCTATCTCGATAGGGAGCAGAGCGAGGCCTGGGGAGATTTCGGACCATGGATCAGATTGTTCCAGAGCGCGAGAAGATGGGTTGGATAGGAGAGTGAAGGGAGGGTTGGGGGTAAGGCAAAGATTGCGACTGTTCAACTGAGGGTGGTGCAGTGTGTTTAAAGATCTTGAACTCGAATATTAACTGAAATAGAACAAGCTACGGGACATGGGTTATGGTTCTTGTGGCGCTGTCGGTTTTTACCTTAACTGAACCGATGTCTCAAGCACCTGCAAGTTTGCCTCACTAGTAGACGGACAGCCAAGTGGCACACCGAGGATCGCATGGTTTATCATTTTCCATGAGTAAGGGTGTTGTGCCACTCAAGCAGTACATACGTTCAGTTGCCACCGTCGGCGGCATCTACGAACCCTTCATCTCATTCGTCCCGCCTTGTGCTATTCGCACCCTCAATTCCTTGGCCCAACTCGACACTGTTAACTATATCAGCATCGGCGTCCTCAAATTCATAGTCCAGATGCTCCTCAATATCTTCGCCGGCATCAGCGTTGTCCATGTCCGCCTGACCAGCACTGCTTCCATCTTCCCCTTTAAACAGATCAGGCGCCTGAATCTTAACCATGTTACGGACCGCATTGCATAGAAGGGTCTCCTTGTCAGTCCCACGATATTTCGATCCAGCCGGTCTCCCAAGATAGCATAGGTGGAGTGTACTCCTATCAATGATGTCCGGCAGTTGAGCAAGCCGGTGATAGTAAGAGCTATCCGGCAGTTTTCCAGAAAGAATAGTATGAAGCATATCACGCATCAGGACACGGGCCTTGGCCCAGGTGCCATTGTGATACCAACCATCGACCTTTGTCTGTGTGCAACTAGATTAGTAGCGGTCACAACTAGACTTTTGGGGATGCTCATCTTACTTCGCAATCTGTGCGCAGATTCTCTGTATCCAATAGTGTTCTTAACGTAGGTTCCGTTATATCGCACGCCTGCCAAGTCTTGGCGTCCTGCACAACCCTCGTCCCGTCAAACAAGTGGCTTTCGTTATCAACCTCCTTCCCTACATTCGCTCGCCGGTAGATGCCTCTTTGATCTTCCCACCCCGTTGGTTCCTTGTTTCTTGGTTTGGCCGCGAGTTTAAATGTCACGGTCTGGTAGCGCCGATATTTTGGATCGGTACGCGGATCTACGCCGTACTTGACGATTGTTTCACGCCAAGGCCCAGAGCGAAAGACGTAGCCTACATACTGTATGGCGTACTTGATTTGATACTCATGGTCACGGGGAATATTGTTCACGACGTATCGACGTGTCATGATTGGCCGTTCTTCGAGGAGTTCGCGCAGATGAGTGACTATCTTCCTGACTGTCTTATCTAGATGTTCCTCCGGTAAAGCTTCGGGAACAGGTCCGTTAGGAATGTCGGGATCGTCATAGTTGAGGGCGTGCGTCAATAGCCGCGGAGCCGCCTGAGCATTAGTTGAACTTGGCCGGCCCGCATCATCTGTAATAAGTTTCACAGCAGGATTTTGATGATACCTAATGTCAAGTTTAGTCTATAACAGCCCTAAGCTGAGCATCTCCGCACCAAGCCTTACAGGTAATTGAACGGCACTGTCATTTGACTGAAGCTTGGCGGTGGTATCATGTCTACGGCATCACGGCTTCTGTCAAGATCGAAGCCCTTGATTCCTTGATCTTTGCCTTGGTTTAGCTCCTGAGCATATAAAGATTACGTGCAGAATTTCCCTACATTCCAATGGCAGGATGTGCTTGCAAATCTGCTTCATGAGCGGACTGTCCGATGGGGAGTACGCGAAGTCAGGTAAAGCTTCATGCGAGCAGTCAACTAACGTTCGTTCTTTTCTTAGGTATGCTCACCTCGGAAGCGATGGATCCCATCAATGGTACCAATCACCTCGATTTTGGAAGTCCCGGGATTGTCATAAAAAGCTTGCACCCGATCGAATGGGTTGGAAGTACTCTGCCATTTATGGCTATTGAGTATGGTGCTGTTGGCCGGTACACGAACATGAAACGGTTCCCAGCTGCCTCTCTTTCGCTTTCGCCCCGTCCTCTTTGGAACAGTCATTTTGAGAAGGATATTGCTCGCCGACAAGCTCTTTGACATTATGGGTTTGCTTAAGGCATCGGACGGACGCAGGATCAAGCCAATCGCTGGCGGTTTCCCTTCAGCACCCGGTGGTTGAGCCTCTAGCATCTGATTCAAGTAAGGACTTGCTCGTAGGTGAAGTAGTGTGGACCTCACCTATACCTTTTCGAGTTGCTTCATGCCACCCAATGAGCGGATAGCGCGGTCAACATCTTTTATTAAGTAGGGATGTTCTACGCTAAGTAATGTGGAATCTGGTACGGGATACCATGGAGCATGACTTTTGATTGAAGCATCTTCTGGTTCGACTGTAGATGACCGGACCAGATTTGCAGCTGGCAAGTTGCTTGTTGGCCCTGTGCCATTTATAGCAGGCATTTTATCGTCGGAATTCCAGTGCGTACTTTTCTACCACGGTTCAAAGGAAGAGCTTGTCAGGTTTATGCCGTATCATGATGCTTCCCCTTGTCCCAGAAGAGTTTAACTTCCACCGAGCGCACGTTACGCACAAGCAAACATGCAATACGTACCGGCAAGCGGCTCATACATTAATGTAGCTTGTTGGTAAGAAGACGAAAGTGACAAAGGTACCTTTTCACGCTTCACTTACTTAGATTGCGATGTTGGTGCTTTAGCGAAGTGCTACGATTAATTAAAACGATTCCAGCTCTCCTTCGGGCGGGGAGCTTGCAATCAACGGCCAAGTCGGCGCATGCAGTATCACCATCCTCTGCGACCACTACAATTCTTGTGGGCAACTTCAGTATGCTTCTACAGTCAGCATAGACAATGTGATCTAAACTCTCCACCCGCCTTGCTTTCACAGTTGCGCAAATCCACACTTACGAATCGCAAACCGGACAGCATCATTACCCTGCGGCTCTGTACACCAGCAGGCTATGACCGTCCGTCATGAAGGGCTTCAGGCAACGAGTTGTAAGCATGCGTGGTTCTTTTATATCCACATACGTGTGGACTATGTAGTCTTCTGTCCGGCAGCGGATTGGAACTCGGAAGTCAGGAATTCGGTTGTAATAAGATGCTAACACACTCAGCACGAGCAGCTCTCTAGAGCCAAAGATGGGAATAAATCTTCCAAAAAGAAAGACTCGGCTTCCGGCACATCATCGCCTTCCACACAATCGCCCGCCGCAACCCCTTCTTCCTCCACCTCGAATTTAGTTGACCCGCGAAACAAACCACTTCCACCTGGAGAGAACGGCATTGGAGGTGGCTCTCATGCACCGTTGGCCCAGCAAACTCAACACGGGCTACCAACCTCTCTGGTCACGGGCCATCAGCAATATGTACCTCCACAGCAAGGGCCGGTGGGTGGGAGTAGCGGAATGGTTCCAGGGCCACCTGGTACACCGAATCGCCAGATTACTAACTTCGCTCCGAGCGTCGTCATAAGTCCCAGTGCACCGGTAAGAGAGTCCAAGCGTCGCACATCGAACAATCACTTACCAGGCTGCTCAAATAGCACGTGCCACCACCAGGTGCCGCCGAGACTATGCCTGGCGATCTTGCTCCGCCAAAATCAGGTCAGAAATCTTCCCTCTTTGATCGCCTTCAGACAACGCCGAAGGACGTACCAGAGGGGATCAGGACCCCAAAACGACAACATTCTTCAAGGTTCGACATCTCAGATCAGCGACAGCGCGAGCTAGAGAAGCTGCCGGGGTTCCATGAAGTGCCTCCGAACCGACGACAAGAACTATTCATGCAAAAAATAGATCAGTGTAACATAATATTCGATTTCAATGACGCGAGCGGTGATATGAAATCCAAGGAAATAAAACGTTTGGCTCTGCATGAACTGCTCGACTACGTTGCAACGAATAGGGGGGTCATAACCGAGCCAATGTACCCTGCTGTTGTTGGGATGTTCAGCAAAAACTTGTTTCGACCCATACCGCCACCCATGAATCCCCAAGGGGAAGCATTCGACCCGGAGGAGGACGAGCCAGTTCTCGAGATTGCCTGGCCGCACATTCAAGTCGTATATGAGTTCTTCCTCCGTTTCATCGAGAGTCAGGATTTCAATACCAACATTGCGAAGCAATATATCGATCATCAGTTCGTATTACAGGTAAAAACGCCACCTAGCGGCGGCTCCAGTGAGATATGCTCTGACGTACTGCAGCTGCTAGAACTGTTCGACTCGGAAGATCCGCGAGAGCGGGACTTCCTCAAAACGACTTTACATAGGATATATGGCAAATTTCTTAACCTGAGGTCCTATATCCGACGGTCAATAAACAACGTCTTCTTCCAGTTCATATACGAGACGGAGCGTTTTAACGGCATTGCTGAGCTATTGGAGATCTTGGGCTCAATCATCAATGGGTTTGCACTGCCGCTGAAAGAAGAACATAAGCTTTTTCTCACCCGCGTACTCATACCTATGCACAAAGTCAAGAGCTTAAGCATGTACCATCCGCAACTGGCATACTGTATTGTACAGTTTCTCGAGAAAGATGCTGCGTTGACAGAGGAGGTAAGCTCGCAACAACCGGGCCCCCCATTACCCGTCACTAATTTCGGTGTAGGTGGTGCTAGGCTTACTGAGATATTGGCCGAAAACAAACAGCACAAAGGAGGTGATGTTTCTAAATGAGGTCGAAGACATCTTCGAGGTCATGGATCCGGCAGAGTTCGCAAAGATCCAGGAGCCGTTGTTTAATCAGCTAGCAAAATCAGTCGCAAGCCCGCATTTTCAGGTAGCTGTGCACACATATGTTGGCAGTGTACATGCTAACGTTGACAGGTTGCTGAGCGAGCGCTGTATTTTTGGAATAATGAATATTTCTGTAACCTTGTAAGCGACAATGTGGAGGTCATTCTGCCAATCATGTTCGCTCCACTCTATGAGAACTCAAAGGGCCATTGGAATAGGTGAGCTTTACGCGACGCTTGTTGAATCGCACGTCGCTGACGGCTATCAGAACCATTCATGGAATGGTGTACAACGCGATGAAGCTTTTCATGGAGATCAATCCTCAGCTTTTCGATGAGTGCTCGCACGACTACGCCGAGTCCCAAAATCATGCCGATGAGAAGAAACAATCCCGGCAGTCAAAGTGGGATAAGCTCGCGGAGCAGGCAAGGAGAAGAAAGAACGGCCAGATTCAGATAACGTTACCGGTAACAACGGGCCAAGGATCCAAGGTCAGCTCGCCCATGCACGTCGATAACGTGGATCCGTTGAGTGCCGAAAGCCAACGGCGTTTCGAGGCATTGAAGATCCAGGATGACGGCCCCGTGGTCAGGGATGGACTACCAGATCACGAATCACAAAACTCGGTACGTTGATCTGTAGGCATCCCGGATCGCTCATCCGCCATTATTCCAAGGCTTGCCATGGCCATACGCGTCCCATTTATCTTTACTTCTCGGTCGCCGCTCCGCCTCCTTGCAAGAGATCTCTTCGCATCTGACTTATTTCCGTGTTGGTTATTATAGAGGCGTCGTCATCAAAGTTCGAATGATTCGAGGGCGGCCCACAGCTCAGGCTACTCGCGAGGCAAAAGTCACAAAGGTTCTTCCATCAGTATCGATGCACTTGCCAGTCCGTTGTCGAATTGATTCTGGCAGCGGTGTACTTACTCTCTAGGTTGTGATCGATCAAGATCGCAAACTGCGTTCGGTGTGTACTATCCGGGCTGGGTCAACACAATTTCGTTTCATTTGTCGGCATAGCGAGCGAGCGTGTTTGGTGAATCGGCGATGCTTACGAATTCCGGCAGATGTAGTAGGTGACTGGACGTGATATCCCCCCTTCTCCGTCAAGGTCCGGTTTTAGCACAGGAAAGGGGCGTTGATCGAAGGCTTCACGGACATTTGCATCTTGGTCTCCAGGAGTTCTATAGATATGGGGTTCTTACACTTGTTGCGACTTGTATCCACGCGTTATGTTCGAAAGAGAAAAGTTCTTATATGCAAATTCACAGGTCTACGTCTACCGTGCCGTCAGGGTATATCAAATCCATGCAGATTCCAACACCGACAATAATACTGTGGAGGCAGGTATGTCACCCGTTGACCCCATGAATACAGATCAGAACGCCGTAACCAATGCAAGAAACGCAGCTATACAACATATTAATTTTGCAAACGGCTTACCTTCTAGCCCATGCCCACATATTTGAACCAATTCGGCCTGCAGTCCTCCTTATTAAGCCAGGCCTCGCCATCCGTGAAGCGGCCTGTGACGCAGCCTCTGCATTTTGGCGAATTAGGACAGTTGAAGAAGGGCACATGCTGGTAGCCTATATCTCGGAACCTGTTTTCTTCGTTAACATATTTGCACTGTGCAGCCTATCTCGAGCGAACGCTCGCAGGAGCAACAGAACTGGAGAATAACCTACCAATGGACCTTGCTAGCATCTTCAAACAGTCCCAACGCGATCGAATGCACCGGCGCATCCCCCCACCTCTCGTAAAAGAAACCGCCCGCGCGATCCAGATGATTGAAATAAGCCTCGTAAGCCTCACTCCTCCAAAACTCCAAATCCGCAATCTCGAAGTTGGACCAGAAATGGCACGTCGAGTAACCGTTAGCATCCCTGTTGTTCTCCGGCCTCCTCTCCTTGTCCGTCAACCACTTGAACGCGTTGTCCTCATGCAGGTACTCGTTGTGTGCGGACAAAAACTTCACCGTTTCAGGCCAGAGCGTGGCGATGGAGTGTGGATCGTCGAAGAGGGTGATGGTGAAGCCGTAGGTTTTGTTGTGGTCGGCCATGTAGCGAAAGACGTCGTAATCGACGTCGCAGAAGAAGTGGACTTTTGGCTCCACGCGCCAGTAGTAGCGGGTATTGGCGAGGGCGGGGTGTTTGTAGAAGAGGCCGGAGTTCCAGCGGCACATTTGATGGTAGGATATTGAGTGAGCGTACTGGACTTTTTGGTCTTTGAGGAGGTCTGCGGATTCGAGGAAGAGGTCGTGGTTTATCCAAGAGGGGACTTCCCAGTGTTCTTTGGGGACGAGCTCTGTTAATCATCACATGTTAGATCTTGTTATCATTGGAATTGCGCAAAGTTTGGAAGTACCGTATCGGACTTGGGCTCTTGTCTCTGCCTTTGTCCTCCGCTTGAACTCTTCCGTGAAGGGCATATCATTAAAGAAGATCCAAGGGTAGTTGAATTTGTGGTTCCACGTCCTTTCCAGATCGCGCATGGACTGTATCATGCCTTCCAACTCTTCATTCCGCACGAGTGACAGGATCGTGGCATTGATACGATCTGAATTTGGACTATCCGGCGCATAGTTGTCGCCATTCGACCTCCAAAGGGGTTCCGGCGGCTCCCCAGTAACTGTCAAGGCATGTCAGTATAACGCCATCTCTCTACTCGGTGAGACTTTGCGCACGTTCTAAGTTTGGGTCTTTCGTCGTCTGGTCCAACTTGCTGTCCTTGGCATCTTTGTGGATTGATGGCGGTTGCGGTAGGATCGACGTTCTATACACCACCTGGAAGACAAGGAAGATGAGAAGCAGGACCGATGTGATGGTCAGTACCCGGACGACTCTTGGCGCCGCCATAACACCAGGGATTTAGGTCACCGGCGGGTCATTCTCGCCATCGTGCCACGATGGTAACCTTCAAACACTCGTTGTTACATAGACGGACTTTGCCTGCCCCTTATCGCCGTATCTTACGTTGCGCATACAGCACGCTCAGCGGCGCGGGCCGGCTTGGCCGAGCAGATCCGCAAAAGCTTCAATTGCAGCAGTTCACGCACGCATTGGCCTGGAGCTGCCCCAGACAATTTACAGGTCAACTCTTCTGAACAACTGGAATCAAGACCGAATTACTGTCAAGCAATCACAGACATATGTATAAAGCCGTAGAGTAATTCCGCCAGTGCGCTGCATGCAGCCGTCGATGTCACACTATACCTAGGTAGTTGAAATGGATTAGAGAAGGTCTATAGGGCAGACCATGACGAAGGCGCCTTATGCGGATAGTCTGCTATGGCGCATCTGCAATTGGTCACTATGATTCCTTTCGGGGGACGCCGTCAGGTCGGGCCCCTCATGATGGGGTAGGGTTCCAGTTACAGAGGCTGGAGCATGCAAATCCTTTCAGGCTAGTAAGAACCAATATTGCTTGGGAAAGTGAATCGCACGCCCAATGGCATGGGTGATGCCGAATAGAGGGCATGGACTGGGGGCTATATAGTAATTAATCGGTTCCGCGAAGCTCGTCTCTTGGGATACGTGGCTCCCATGCCAAAGCCGAGCAACTACGAGGCATGTGTCCTTGCGATCTGAGTTGCGTTACGGGGCATCCAAAGTTCAATTGATATGCACAACGTACTCAAAAGCTCTATTGTTGGAAATTCGCGTACAATCGCGCTAAAATGCATCTAGAGATATTCATAGGCACTCACTCCATAGTAACGGCGCAGAACTGCATTAAACCCGGGTTCAAGTTCGATGTCATGCTTAGGGCACGGTGACAAGAAGAGGGATTGTTCAACGTCCAGTCGGTTTGTGGAGACCTACGCGGAAAATTGCATTGTTCGACCGTTTCAATACGGGAGAATCTTATGCCGGTGAAGTATGTGCCACAATGAGGCGTGTCACGACAAATTTCGGATATTCTTTGTGAAGTTGTCACTGCATACGGAGTATGAGTACCACTCGGACACGAACACGAACACATTGATCCCTTCCTGTCGCTTCGTCATGCAGAACCTGACTATGGCAGGGTAACTAGTAAATCGAATGATAGCGGCTAGTGGTCAGTAGTCGGGCTTGAAATAAGCATGCTTAGAAGCAGTACTAGCACCACCAAGAGTCCGTCGGAGAGAGCAAGACGCTCCTAGGCGACGGTAAACGTTTATATTGAGACTTAAGACAGCTGCTGCATTGTAAATATTTCTATACACATTCGTCTTCGAGATGCTTCCAAGGAAAGATGACTCGCAACGGAGCGGGCTATTAACATCCCGTAGTTGTCCTGCGCAGAAGGTTCCTGGGGTTTAGTTTTGGTTTTAGACACGAGGCGTCCAATCTTTATCCTCCGGGTACATTGATTCCTTTAACATGACACCGAGCTCTTCCCGCAGCGGCTCAAGCTCCTTCAAGTACTCGTCATATTGTCCTTTGTTCTCCACCTTTGCCCTGATGCCTGTTCATCCAGTTAACTTTGGTAAAACAAGCGCGGAGGTGTTGCGATTGCGGGCAGGGACGTACCCTCAAAAATCCGGACAGCGGTGGGAAAGTCATTGACCCGTCGCGCAGCTTTCAGTGCTGCTGTGATGACTGATGGGGACGGTACGAGATCGTATGCAAAGGCGTTGTTCAGGTTGCGCTGTGGAAGCTTGCGGTTAGCGGCCTGAACGCGGATACGAGGAGCTGTAGAGGAAGACAATTGCGTACTTGAAGCTCAAAGACGTCCTGCACAGCATCGAACTCCTTCTCATATCTATTGTTACCAGCGCGAGTTAGCTTGCTTCTTCTTGCTGGTAGATTAGCGAACGAAGGCAGATCAATTGAGCTATATACATGCGGCCTGAGGCTCAATTGGGCTACCTCCAGTCATTTTAACGAACCTTGCTGAGAACTCCTCGAAGCTTTCTTCGTGGTGAGGATCGTGCGGGTCCACAGCTGCCCTTACAGCTGTTGTACTAAAGGTGTCGTATCTGGATAGAGCAGCGGACTTTCGAGGGAAAAGGGCAGCTGGACGAGCACTAGAAGCACTTCGAAGCCAACTTGAGGGTTTTGTACGCGCAGCAATGCGGAGGAGCCGTGCGGACGACATGGCACCAGAAGTGTGGGTACAGTCACTGTCGTTGTAGGCGTGCGATGAGGTACTTTGGATGGGTACAGGTACAAGAGAGAGGAAACGCTGTGATTGGCCAGACCGCTCAACGACTTTCAGCCGCAGCTTGATATGCATCAGTACTGCAGTTGTCCATAACGTATCATTGTCTACACTCAAATATAAGCTATGCGCAGAATTCATATCTATGTTCTCAAGGTCGTCAATACTGTTTCAATCACGGTACTGGAGTACCCCAGTGCGGGTCAATGGTTGCCTTTGAACTTATTGTAGAGGAGCCTTTCACATCATTCGCATCAAGTAACCGAGTTAAATCCTTCCTTTGAGGAGGAGTTAGACAGAAACCATCGTCCGTTTTCTAGTCAATTAACAAGCTGTACAAACGTCACACCCATACCTGCACAACTGACCGCTTTTAATGCTTCCTTTACTTTACTATAAAAGCCATCCTAACACTGCTAGCATTGATCAGAACGACGCTGCACAGCTCCAGAAGGTACCAACCAAGAACAATGGACGATCAGAGGGTTTTGCGTAAAGTGCATGAACCCGTTTCCAAGGTAACACCAAACCATCCGTCAATCGTGCTAAGAAACTCGCCTAAGACGACCGAAGTGGGGAGTTCGAGTGTCGGCAAGTGTGAGAGAGGCTGTTCTGTTTGGTGCATTTTGTCATATGAAAGCGCTGCACGCATGCTCCAATGCAAGTGCCAAAGGCTTAACAGTCACTGCAACAAATCGCCGATTCTTAGGCCTAGAGGCACATGGTGCAAGTCCAGAGAGACAGGTAGCATTTGACTCTTCAGAGACTGCATATTAGCTTCGACTTCTTCAACTATAACTGAAAGTACAAATCGTAACGAACCATGAGGACTACCGGCCAGAGCGTGTGTGAGTTCCCGCCTAAAGGACATCTTGCTAGCCGTCGCAGCCACATTGTACATTTCCTCTGTTCCAGTTCTTACCTCGGCTCTGAGCAGCTTCGACAGCGCACATTTCAGCGGCCATGTAAACATCTCCCGCACAGCTCTTGCATAATTTGCCCAGTCCCTCTTCTCCTAGAAGTATCATATTCATACACCTCCTCCACCCTTTCGAGCACGTCATTGAGAGACGGATCGTACATTTCGAACCCGCAATGCTATGCCGACCTGTCACGGTACAGTCCCATTTGCCAGCGTCTAGTATCTGTATCGTGTTGAATAATCTTTCGGGCTAACGACCAATCCTCGTCCCTTTTTCGCTCCTCTGTAGATCGTCTCGATGATATCGATCAACTCCTGCTTATCCTCCAACACCCAGTTCAGCTTGTTGTTGTTTCCGGTGCCGAAGTCACACATCATGTGCTTGTTCCTGAAGAAAAACATAAGCGTCATCGGATCGTAAAGTTCATACATCTGCTTGAAATCGGGGACTTGGTCGAGGTCGCAGACATAGATCACGGCGAAGTTCTTGACTCGGTCGGCGATGCGGTAGAGCACCTCGTCCTGGCGCATGCAGTCCGGATCCCAGTCACGTCCGAAGCGAATAACGACGAGACGGTCTTCTTCGGACATAATAGCCTGGTCGACATGCCAGCCAGTGACAAGATGGGGAAGAACGACTGAACCCATAGTGACCGATCGTGCACAAATGGCTCTTCGATACCTTGCGCCGGTGTAGTTCAGATGTGCCGGATGAGGATGTGTGTGTGTTTGAAGAGCGGGACTCAACTCGATATGGCGAGGTTTGATAGATTTGAACTGGCCCACCATAGGGCTTAGCGTCGATGCCCCACTAAACTCTGTTGCGATTCTACAAATACTTCTAGAATATCCTGCTTCGGACAACTCTTAGAAATTTAACTCACACAAGGTGCTTTTCACTTGTGCGACCATGGCCCCGTCTGCCATTGACATGGCTAGCAACAGTGACATGATAAATGAAAATGGTGACCTTATGGTAGCCTCACTGCGCAAAACCCTCACATCTGAGTTCGAGCCACTCGCACGCCGCTTTCGGGCCCTCTTCTCCCTCAAACACCTCGCCTCTCAGCAGCCTCCTACCGAACAAACAATACCAGCAATCAAAGCGATTGCAGCCGCTTTCACATCGCCCTCCGCGTTACTCAAACACGAGCTTGCCTATTGCTTAGGCCAATCGAGGAATCTGGCCTCCGTCTCATATTTGAGAAAGGTGTTGGAGGACAGAGCGGAGGATCCGATGTGCAGGCATGAGGCGGCAGAGGCGCTTGGTGCGCTTGGGGATCACGCGAGTCTACCGTTGTTGCGTGGGTTGAGGGATGCGCAGGAAGAGCCTGAGGTCGTGAGGGAAACCTGCGAAATCGCTGTTGCGCGGATAGAGTGGGAAAGTTCGAAAGAACGAGACTCTGAACGATTAAGGGACAGGTCCGTGGTAACCACTTATTGGATGCTAAGCATGCTTATATCCCTGCAGCGACTTTTCCTCCATAGATCCAGCGCCTCCTCTGCCTCAACTGTCCCAGAGGCCGTCCATTTCCCAGCTCGAAGCTGTATTACTGGATACTAAGCTCCCACTCTTTCAAAGATATCGTGCAATGTTTGCACTTCGGGACCTATCGTCTCCGCCTGATCTCCCCACCGCTGTTCCGGCAATCCAAGCTCTTGCACGTGGCTTTCGAGACCCATCCGCACTGTTTCGGCATGAAATCGCTTTCGTCTTTGGCCAGTTGTCGCACCCTGCCTCGATACCGAGCTTGGTAGAAGTCTTGAGCAACCGTAGAGAAGCGAGTATGGTTCGGCACGAAGCGGCAGAAGCCCTCGGAAGTCTGGGTGAGGAAGAGGGCGTCGAAGCTATTCTGTCGAAGTATCTGGACGACCCGGAGCAGGTTGTACGGGAGAGCGTAGTTGTTGCATTAGATATGGCTGAGTTCGAAAGGAACGGCGAGAAGGAGTATGCCTTGATGCCGATTGTCAGAACGGAGCCAATCAGGTGCGGCTGAACCGGTGGATCGAATTCTCCTTAGCTCGGTTGCCGCTTTGCACTTGTGAGGCGTACTTTGGACGACTCCTTACGCGATGATACCATGTTGTCACAGCCAAGCTTATTTTGAGCTTGCATCAGTTGTTCGTACTCCATCTGCGGTAATGTAAGTTGGTGTTACCGAAAGTTGGCACGCACTTACTTGTTACCGCACTCGCAAGTGTAAAAGACTGTGCTACCTTCGTCCGCACTGCGTAGTTGCTGCGTATAATACCTGACTTCATCTCTCCCGCATCTTTCACAAGTCTGCCTAATGGTTGCCTCCGTTTGCATGTCCTCTTCAGTAAGGGTTTGAACTTGCGATCGTTTTGCCCTCAGCGTTGAGGGAAAGGCGGATGGCTTCGACTTTGTGATAATCACTTTAGAGGATGTGTCTGATCAATCAGTACTGACCAACATAGACTGACATTCTTCGTAATACCTTCGTTGGAAGTTCCACAAACCTCACATATTAAGGCCGCTTTTCCGCTGCCTGAACTCCGGTTGAGGAGATTGCCGCAGTCGGTACAGAACACCAGAGACCCAATTGAAGACATCGTTTATCAGATGAAGAGAAGTAATATGCACAGCAGCCAGGCAGAGTCTGGTTTCTGAGTTTCGCTCAACAAGAAGCACTTTCCTGGAAATGGATTTTGGATAGCTTGGCACCGCCGAGTGAACCTCAAGCAGGGCTAGGAAAGTGAGCCATCTGCGAACCACAATTGAGATCTTAGGCGGATGGTGGGTGGGGAAGCGGCACGTCCCGTCCAGCCGTTTGACAGCCGCATGGTTCCTGGGCGACATCACCGCCCAGCCCACCAAATATTTCCATTGGAGAAGCATATATCCAGGCTCTAAAGGAACATCACCTTCTCGTCCTCCTTCTATGGATCTAATACGCGGATTACGGATGCTGGACAGTGAGACAGCTCGATCCCGTCTTATGCGTGAAGACGATTACAGACGTGCAAGAGCATCCGTGATCACCTAATCCCACATTCTCTTCACCCAAACAGAACGACATGAACGGTGTAAATGGAGCATATCTGTACATCAATGGCGTCCATGATCCCAATCGTCAGTATTGTCCGCCAACCGTGGATGACGCTCTTCCTTACTCCCCTTTAAGTTCCATCATACCGTTTAACTCCGGTACGTGGTCTTTGCCTGGCATCGTAAGTCATCGCTTTTGCATACAGCTGAACTTTTGATTAGAAGTCATACCCATACCAAGCCCCTCTCAAGCATACTCAAGCTCGTTGTTCTCCTCGCATGATGAACGCGTAGCTTTGCGCAAGGACCATGGGTCTCTCAATGCGGAAGCCTCCAACTTGCAGAATACCTCGACACCTCGGTTACCGAGGTGTCTGCAAGATATACAGCAACTCCTTGGTGCCGATCGTTTGACGCAATAGTATGACTGTAAAATTCCGGCCTCATAAACTTGGGACTGACAGGTCGGTTAATAGTAGATTCAGGATACCTCGGACACTCCAACACCCCAATGGCTCCCAAAATCGTAGTTCAACGTCCGCTCATGGCGTAAATGGCACAAGTACAGCTGCCCCTGCGCTCACACCCTTTGCCGACTTAGTCCTTAAGTCGAGTAGCGTTGACTACCGCCGTAGGTTTACTGCCATGATGCTGCTTAGCCCTACATTGAGTGTTGGCTGACGGAGCGAACAGTTTCGTCAACGGCACTGCCACCACGACAGCCAGTACACAATAAGACTACTCCACGTAGACTACCGTCTCCTCGTACCCCTCCCACGAATCTACCCTCACCCCCTCCCCTGTTGTCGAATCGTAGTAGCTTTCCGGAGAATACGAAGCAGCCGGCTGACGCACGAGACCATGGACTGCTCACGCCCGGCAAAACTCCGCCGATCCCGGCTGTTATAATTCCCAGGTTGCCCCCTTCTTCGAATGAGGCAGAGTACAAGACCTATCCTCATCTGGATGCTCAAGCGCAACAGCGGGAGGACTCGAAGATCCTGAAGCGGCAAGATGCGGACGCAACTGCGAGTCCTTATTCTAGAAGCAATGATGAGCGGCAAAAGGCCGACGCGGTGTTACAGACGTTCGAACACCTTCTAGGAGAGATCTTTGAAGCGGAAGATCGACTGCAAGCCCACAGGCCGGGTGCACAACTTGCTGATGTCGCGGATCATTTCGTTTGTGATGAAGTCGGTGACGCCGGCCGCCCGCATCTCGCCCTCGGAACTTACCGGCTCCTAGACTCTACATTGCAGAGTGTGGTCTTACTAGGTCGTTTTGAAGCCGTGCCAACTGAAAATCTAAGCCGTTTGCAAAAGATATGTGAATGCAATTTGGAGCTTGCTGAGTCGCTGGACTTTACTATCGGCACCGGATGGAAGGATGAGGACGTCCAAACCTGGACGAGTAACGTTGAAAGAGCGGTCAACGCACTCCACGCTGCGAAAGTTTTGCTCAGGATCATGATAGCCGGATGTAATGAGAACCAGTTGCAGTCTGAGGAACTCCTACACGCATTGGTCAATTCACTTAAACACATGTTCGATGCCTGCATTATACCTGCCGTAGAATGTCGCGATATCGAGTCCCAAGCCGGAAATTTTCGTACTTATTCAGCTCACCAAAAACTTCTGTTCGCTGTAATGCAGAGTTCTGGGAAAACTCTAAGGCTTCTAGGGAGTCTACTTCCGAAAGTCGAAGTCTCCGAAAGCATCATAGCGGCAATTCAATTTCTTGCTATGCGGCTGACATTCGCTGAAAATGCTACTACCGACAAGGACTCGACTTTAGGAGTACAGAAATTCGAAAACATCCGACGATTCGCCATGGACGTGGTGGCAAGAGTCTTCTTGCAATATCCTAGCCAACGTACATTTGTGTTTGATGAGATCTTAACCTCGTTGGAGAAGCTACCAGTTGCGCGTCAAAGTGCCAGGCAATACAAATTGATTGACGGCAAGCCTATACAACTTGTTTCCGCTCTGATAATGCGATTGATACAGACCAGTGCGATGGAACCATCCGAGTCTGGGCGGCATCATCGTGCTATTGAGCTAAGTGATGGCCTGGTTCGTGACGAACAGCAGGATTCAGACGAAGAGCAGGACACGAGCGACGAATACAAGCAGGCTGCAAGCAAAACCTTTACATCACAGGGTTCTGAGGATGCGGTGCAGCTACTGAATCATACTGTGAGGCCGTTGTACGAAGCTGCTCAGAGAAATGCACATTATGTGGTCAAGTTTCTGGTGCAGCGTGCGCTCAGCGCAACTAAAAAGGGCGATCAGCCTTACCGCAATCTCCTAGACATCTTCACAGAAGACTTTCTCGCCGTGCTTGGCTCCACTGACTGGCCTGCTGCGGAGCTTCTCCTTCGCTCTCTCCTTTGGAATCTGATTGGACTTTTGGAAAACGAGAAGAGTGCTGTGCCGGCAAAGAATATGGCTCTCGACTTGATGGGTCTTATGGGCTCCGGTATCGCAGATTTGCAGATTTATGTTCGTCATATATCCGGCAATGCGCAGGGAGGGGAGTCCGACGTGGAAGTTTACCTGAGGCAACTGATCGAGGAAGTCTTCGCCGAAACTCCACATGACCAAGATCTGATTACCGAACACGGACCCTACCAAATGGTCTTGGATTATCTGCAGCTAAGAGATCTGGACAACTCGCAGGTGCAGAGTGCTCGCGGCTACTATCTGGTTCAGTGGGCAAGGCATGTTTGGACTGCCTCCGACGCAGCACGACGAGACAACATGATAGGGTCGAGCGCTTTCGACTTCGCAAGTCTGGCCTCCGTGATTAAGGAAACCATCCTTGATCCCACAAAGCTCGAGAATGAACTGTAAGACGTTTGTTCACATACTTGTTTTGCTTAGCTAATCGTTAGTCACTTTCCGTCGATAACGACCGCCCAAGCCCGGCTTTCCTACGCAGTTACGGTACTTGCTATGCCGTTTTGCAGAGCACAGAGCCGTATTTTCAGCATTCTTTTGAATTCAATGGCTAGTGAACATGCAGCGGTAAAGAGTAAGAGCTTGAAGAGCATCGTCCAGCTTCTTGAGAAAGATCCTTCAGTGCTTGATCGCGGTAACTACATCATCACCCAAATATTGCGATGCGCCTCGGACCCATCTCCGCTCGTTCGAGATTCTGCAATCAGTCTCCTTGGCAAATGCATAACTCTCAGGCCTCATTTGGAAGGCGAAGTGTTCAAAGCTGTCGCAGCGCGTACCGCCGACGCCGCAGTTGGTGTTCGGAAACGGGCAATGAAGCTGCTCAAGGATATGTACTTGCGAAACGAAGTCAGGCATCTGCGGTTGCTTGTCGTCGAAGCACTCCTACATAGGGTTCAGGACACAGAAGACAGCGTCTCGGATCTTGCAAAGCAGATATTCGAGGATATTTGGATACTTCCACATGAAGCAAGTATTACTGCCAAGGAACACTCTCTGGAGACCAAGCTTGCGCTTCGAGAACAGGTCTCGATCCTTATCGATATTCCACGGAGAGGTGACGACGTCGCGCATTCATTGGAGCTTTTGCTGCAAGGCCTAATGTCAACCACATCGAAAAATGCATTTGCCAATGCCAAGGTCTGCAAATATGTGGTGGCAACCATGTTCGACGGCATCATCGATAACTCCGACCTTCCGGGGAGACCTGCCCAACAGCACATATTGCAAATCTTGACTTTATTCGCCAAAGCAAATTCAACGCTCTTTACCGCCGAGCAACTCGAGTTGCTCCAACCTTACGTAGAGAATTTAGCTACAAGCGACGATCTATATGTTTACCGCTCGGTTCTTACGATATTTCGCCACGCTTTCCCAACGTTATCCTCGTTGAAGGACGGATTCCTCAAATCTGTTCAAGATGCTCTGCTAATTAGTGTACCAAAGCTGGGCAAGTTGGAACTGAATGAAGTATCTTCATGTCTGTGGACTATCAATAGCATGCTAAAAAACATAGACCGTCTTGTACGGCTTGTTGTATCAGTACTAACCAACATCCACTCGGCGGAGAACTTGGACCTCTCAAACCACGCACAGCAGGCTACTGCTTCGAGGACCAAGCGCTACATCATGATCGCCGGCTTTTTCGGACGAGCCTGTGATTTTGAGGGTAGCGCAGCGTCGTTCAGAGAGAAGTTTCCTTGGTGGAGTGGCAATTCAGTGTCCGGATTGATGGTTGACATGCTCTGTCCATTTGCCAAATCGCATCAGCCTCCACACATACGCGAGATGGCGCTCGAAAGCATTGGGATGATCTGTCAAGCGTGGCCGAAACATTATCTAAAAGCACAGCTCAACGCTATCTTGGACGCGGTCTTCCAAGGTCAAGATCAGCGCTTGGAGCATGTTGTATTATGTGGCTTCAAAAATTTGTTCACTGACGAGGAGTTGACGTTTGCACCCTCGGACGAAGGCTCAACTATCCACAGAGTTCAGACGGGCTCTGAGAAGCTTGGGAAATCTTTCGCCCCGAACGAGAACGACGGTGTATCAACCTCGGTCGCTCAACGCTTTCTTCCCCAGATCTTACGAATGTCTTTGGCTTCCACCGACCGGTATGCCCTAACTGCTACTGAACTCATTGCAAGTATCAGCCGACAGGGGCTGGTACACCCGAAAGAATGTGGCCCGGTCATTGTTGCGCTGGAGACGTCGCCAAACACAGCCATTGCTACGTTGGCATTTAGAGAACACCGGGTTCTACATCACAAACATGAGACCATGTTCGAGAAAGAATACATGAAAGCAATCCACCAGGCTTTTGCTTACCAACGGGACGTAGTAGGTGACACGCTTGGTGTCACCTTTCACCCTCTCAATGCCAAGCTGCGATCATTGTTCGAGGTCCTGAAGCTAGGTAGTGTCAAAATAAGGAAAAAATTCTTACAAAATATCTGTGCCAAGATCGACTTTGAACCAGGAAAACTAGATGTCTCCGAACCCATTCCGCATCACCTTCTGTTTTCTCGATTTGTTTTGGAAAATCTAGCGCTCTTCGATTACAGTCGGGTCGATGAGCTGCTTAGCCTAGTCTCACAGATGGAGAGGATCGTTGAGGGGATAGGGACCGGAGTCGCTCATGCGATAGACACAGAACTGCTTGCCGAAGTACCTGAACCGAGCCACTCCGACCCACAAGAAAACCTTCCCACTAATACAGAGGAGCCTGCCGCAGCTTTATCATCAGTCGATACGGAAAAGCTGCGCTATCTCGCCGTTTCTTCAGCGATTTTATCGATGGTTTGGGAAACGCGCACTCTCCTCCGCCGTCTTTGGGGCCTTCCAAAACAGCGCGATGCCAAAGCTAAAGCCACCGCCAAAGACCTCAGCAAAGCTCCTGTTAAAGCTGCCGGCGTGTCTGTAGAAAAGTATCTTGAGACTATTGCGAACATAATGACAGCGAGTACAAACAAGTATTCTATGGTCGCCCAGTGCAAAGCCTTCGCCCAGCTGCTCTCGCTGGATGATGAGGTCAAGATAGCATCCGACGAGGAAACGGCCGATCTCGTGGAAGTGGCGACAGGGTATGAAAGCCCGAGCGAGGAGGGGACTAAGTCGCAGTCGGTACCCGCTACTAGCAAAGGCAAGAAGAGGAAGGGATCTGTTTCAGCCACATCGACTCCGAAAAAAGTGAGAAAGATTGCAACGCCTGGCAATGGGAGGAGGAGGAGGTCGAAAGCTGGAGTCACTAACGGGGATGACGACATGGATTGGAAGTAAAAGTCTGCAAAGCCATCAGGCTTGGTTAGACGAGGTTGGGCTGATTGCTACAGTCTGACGTGGTGGTCAAATAACCTTTGCATGTTGATGATTGACGATTGAGCAATTACACTTTACGCTTCTGATTATTAGGTACGGGTTTGGCTCGCTTTAGGCATGCTGCATCTCATGGAGCGAGGAAGACATATTTTCGCCGGCGTTTACTTGTTGATTTGATGCTTGATGGATGCTTGGCATGAATTAGCTGCATATATAAGATACCCTGATTTCGCTGTTATGATGCTTGAGACGAGCTATGAAGGATCTGAGAGACTGTTTCTGATTTGGCTCGCCCCGGCTTCGGAGGGGCTTCAAACACTCTTTGCACGTCTTCGTTGAGAGCGTGTATATTTCGGTATAACTATAACATATAACGTAAGAGCAATCCTCCAGAGACACTGAACACCTCCTTCGTGAAGTAAGACTTACACCTTGAAAATTGCCTTTGCACTTGTCAAAGGTTAGACATTCACGTATCGTAAAAGTGCAGCCGACAAACAATGAGTTCAAGAACGTAATGGGAAAGATGCGCAGCATATACAATGACATCCTAATGCTGTAGATGCCGATGTCCCAGCCCACGCTCTGTAAGCGTCTTGAAAAATTAGAAACGCAACATAGTCGACAGAAAGTATGTGCTTATTTGCCGCGAGGTAGGTGTTATCTTCAACGAGACATCACTGAGAGAATGGAACCCCTGCGAAGCATTTCAAATGAAAAAAGGCATGACAGACTTCCAAGGTAAGGCCGTCCCCTTTCCGAGGCAAGGTCAAGGACTTTCTCATTGCGGCGCGATTTGAAGCTTCGTCCACTTGTCGCAGGCGTCTAAGCTAGAAGGTGGTATTGCTATGGAAGAAACAAATGATGGTGATCTGACACCAGACGGGCGGAATAGGCATGGTGTTTGGCAACGTATGCTATTTCTCTGACGCTCAGATATTGGATTGTCCGCCGCAAGAACACGATGGTTTGTCTACAAATAAGCATATCAAGAACGCAGAGGGATCTGAAGCAGACCTGCAAAAGAGGGTGTTATGTGTATCGAGTCCCGTACCTACCTTTATGACTTCAAGCCACAGGAAAGGGCTTGCGGCGCGCTGGCCGGGAAGGAGACATCGAGCAAAACGACGACGAACATAGAAAGCCGGACACTCTTCTTGCTCCAGTCGATCTTCTAAGTGGTTCCGTCCTGCCATAGCGTACTGAACCTTTTTACCGGCACATAGCGAAGTGTATCGGCAGCGGCAAAGCTACAGGCTTCAGTATGGAGGCGGAGCCAGATATTTATGAACACATTATGCCCCCTAAACTCCTATCGCGGCGTCGGACCACATGGATCTTCCACTATTATATGGGTAGTTACAAGTGGGGCAGAGTGTGTATGTTATTCTGGGGTAGTCTAGTAGGCGAAGGAAGGGAAGGCCAGTGGAAGGCGAAGGCCTAGGCGTGTCTGATGTTTGTTCGGATCTGGGAAGGGGGTTTGTGAGTGCAGTTATGGGCAAGAGGGTTCATATCAATGCGGCGTCAGATCCTTCTGACTGGGAAACATGCTTATGGTAAGCCACGATCGGGAAATGCTCAAAAGTCCGGGAGTAGGTCATTGACTGCCGCACAAAGTTCCAGTATATGTCTTATGCCTACTATGCATGGTCTTCTTGGTTCTACCATCTCATGTAATGTGTACCGCATTAGTCAGGTTGACATGCGGAAAAGGGCAAGCGCCTGATAACTGGTGAAATTCGAAGACCTCCCTATATACTCCATTAAAAGCAATCGATGTCATTCTGTTTCCCAATTCGTGATGCAGTCGTGATGAAAACCCATATCTGAAAGTGGCTTTCCTCTCCATAAAAATCACGCAGGCGCCGCCCTATGCAATTGGGCTCAGTTTTTGCACTGCTGATGACGAGACGACACGTTCCAGCATAAGCACGCAATATAGATTTGACGGATGCGACATGCAGGCAGAACCTCAGAGTTTAATATTTCTTACCGTCCCGCATCGCCTCTTGACCTTGCGTATTAAACACATTCACTTCTCCGGTCCATTCCTCGTCTAGAACTTCACAGCGAACCCGCTTGCTGGAGTTACTGTACGCCTTACCATTCTCAATCTCTCTCCATGGCTCTCACAGAAGGATAAGGCGGAGGTGGTTCGCTGCTCTGCAACCGCACTCGGTCGAGGCTGCTGTAAGGCGGGGGCGGCTCAGCGTGTCTTCCCTGCTTCCTATATCGGGGCTGAGGATCTAGTATAGGCGCGCCGCCAAGCTCGATTTCGTCGTTCTGAACGTTCTCCGGGCGGCTGCTGAGACACAGGCAGACATAATGCCTGCATAAGCTAAGCTGAACGACGGTACAGATGCCGATAACGCCAACGGTCATTACTCGCGCAACTCGGTCGATGGTTATACTCGTCGAGTCATCCGGATCGCAAACGTACGATGATCGGGCAAGCAGGACACTGAGATACATCGCGAAACCAATATCCGCCGCGAAAACGGAGCTAAGCGCAAGGCCCGCCCAAGGTTTCGATGGACTGCCGTGAGGTCCGTCGACACGCTTGTATCCGAGTGTGATGGCTACCATTACGGCCGATCCGAATATGCAGAGAGACATCAAAATCTTATTAGCATCTTCGACGACGACAGGATCCATAAGGCCCGCATCCATAAGGCCCGCGCTTTCGTGGCAGATTCTCCCCCAGTCTTGCCTGGATTCAGGACTTTGCAAACCACGAGCGCATAATCTTCCCATGGTAGAGTTGTACTGTTCAGTAGCCAGCTTGAGACCATTTGTCGGTACCCCCTCACAGTATTCTTCGGCTTCCGGTGTAGCACTATGCCAAATGAAAATTGACGCTGGAGTCTCGCTTGTCAAGAGGAGCGGACGAGGAGGAATATCTTCAGTGACAATGTCCAAGTGTCTCTCAAGTGTCATCTGAGATTTATTGGCAGCGATGGTCGCGGTAGTCGACAGGTATTCGTCAATCGGGATGCCGGATTCGTTTGCAGCAATGCTTACTGCGGTTTCACGGCCCGCATTGGTAATCGAGCGACTCGAGATGCTCAAACCGGCGACAACATTTCTGCGAGCAGATTCACCTGATGTCTGTCCAGCGATAACGCTCTGCATTGCGAGAGCAATAACGAGCGTTTTCAAACCCATTTTGCGGTGTGTTAATAGGTAAAGAGCGTTCCTTTGGCCATCAGAGTTCGGTTTGCAGGCTGGGTAAACGCAAGACCTTCGAGCTTTGAACACTGTGTAACAAAATTATTCCGAGGGAGCTGTGCAAGTGGTTATGAGTGTGGCATCGTGCATGCCACGCTGGAGCTTGCCATACCGTAGACGCTCAGACAAACGGGCCGGAGTGAGAGTTAGCACAGGATCGGAGGCTGTGCAAGTACACGAGCTTAACCTGAACATATTTAGTAGACCAAGCCATCGAGCTCAATTGCTGCACGGTGCGACTGGTATCGGAAAAGCGTAAAGTCAAACGTTGTGGTGGTGTATATTCGATAAATACCTCAAATGGCCGCAATATGCAACATTCATTAACGGTCAATGTGGTGAGTTCTGCATTTTAGGGTTTTCCTTTCTCGTTCAAACGACTATATCGGCTTTTCATTGCTATTCTAACCTCAATATCATGATAGGTCTAACTAATAGTAGAGAAGAATATTTCTGCAGTCGGGAAGTGATAGTAAATACTAGTTTCCTGAGAGCTCGCAAAGATTACTTTCTTTTGCCCTGAAGAAGCACTTGGCTAGAAGCCCATAATATACCATTGATCGCCGTATGAAATCAGGCCCTGTCTGCTAAGCTAAGCCAAATAGATAAATCACGTAGCGTTCGCCTTCCATCCAAGCATGGAGATTCGGGAATCGTTATGCTTGCTCAGCCTCCGTTGGAGACATCCATGGGGTAACTGTCAAGCATCCGAAAAGCCCTCCGCACTGAGAATGATTATAGCCGCGTTGTGCTCCCCTGTCACATACTGAAGTCCCATCGTAGTGAGCCCAGCTCCACGTAACGAGCAAGCTTAGATTTGCTGTCAACCTACTACACAGCTAGTGAAGGCCAGTCTCACGTGCTCACTGTAACGCAGGCGGCGGCAGGCCAGTCCAATGTGCTTCGGTAGTATACGATGGTGGTGGTCCACTACTCATTGACATTGCTCTAAGGCTGACGTACGCCGGAAGTGGCTCATCTAGTGCATCGGGCTTCATCCGCGTCGGCCGAAGACATGGGCCTGGAGCCCTGTTGGCCAGTTCGATATCTCTTTGCGGTGTACGCAGGCAACGTCTGAGCATGGCGCCGACCGCGGTAAAGGATGTCGCGGCGGAGAAGACCAACACTCCGACGTTCAGGAATAGAGCCGCGCCCGCGAAGATGCCCGCTACGACCCATTCGAGAGGATAGCTGGTGCCGATCTTGGTGGAAGCGGGGTCGCAGTAGCGGCCTGCTTGTATATTCAATCCGATCGCCAAGGGGAATACAACGCATGTGGGCGTAAGGGCGATGCTCGGTATGAAGCAGAAGAGAGGGAACTGTTTCGCCACCTCCTCTGCCAGCACCCAGTGACCTGCGGATAGAAACATCGAGGCAAGGATCAACATCACAAAGGTAGAAATGCTGTGACCCTCGATGACTACTTTGTGCATGAACCATGCTTTCTCGTAGCAAGCGGCCTTCCACGCTTCCCTAGATGCTGGAGTTTGATATCCGTTTGCGCAGAGTTGGCCATCCGCAAACTCGTAGTCAACCGGCTCCACTTTCAGCCCGTTCGTGGGAACTTCCTCGCAGTATTCCTTGCTATCCTCAGTCCGATCATGCCAGAGGAAGATCGAGCTAGCGTTATTGCGTTCGACCGAATATCCACGATCATCGTGGTGAAAGATGTTGACGAACTTCTTGAGCATCGTAACGATGTCAGGCCTCTTGGCCGTGACGTTGGCAATTGGCGAGAGGCGTTCGCCCGCTGATATGTTCGATTCGGTTGTCGCAACGGCTGTCGGTTCGTGCCAGTCGGGAGAGGAGACGGTGGTGAGAGCGGCCGCACCAGCCGTGTGTGCGCTTGCAACATTCAGGACTGCCAACACAAGAGCGACTTTCGGAAGAATCATTTTGCTGGGCTCGATAGATGAATGGGCATCCGCTGTTGCAAGGTCTTCAGCTTAGTAGATGGGGCTCCTCCGAGCCTTAGGAGGGATGAAGTGGTGGTGCAGAATAGCAGTGATTTGAAAACTCAAGGACTAAGACGCTGGTGTGACGAAGGTTGAAGCACAAGGGGAATGCAAGGACGTTAGGGTCAATATGAAGGATCGCAGCTCGGTCCCGTATACCTCAAAGCCTTACGCTCGGTACATCGGTAAGTGTGCTTGCCGTCTTTTGGGCCCGCGATTGTTGTAACCAAGGAACGGTTGAAGGCAGAATACCTTGCTGGTACATTTGGGTCTTGAAACAGCATCCGTGAATAACTCAAATGCCCTCAACAAACATATTACTTGAGGACTTTCGAGACGTTGGAATCGTTACAGCACCTCTAGATCCCTTCTCACAAGCGTATTTCCTTGATGGAAGCATTCACAGTTTTGCCCGAACAATATGCTGCGGCGGGAGTAGTTCTTTTGGGAATGTCTTTGCTTCGCCTAGCGGGCCAGATTTTGCTTGTTTGGCCGTTGCAGGTTCTTTGGTACTTACAGAGTTGGTGATATTATTACTTTATGACCTCTGACGTGAGGGAGAATCAGGACCTATGACATTCAAAGTTGTTACCTTTACTACATCAAGGCCTAAGACACCATTTCTCCATCTTGGAGTGCGTTCTGTTTTCCGGACTGAGCTCTGCAAAGACAATGCATGGCAGTTCAATAGATTCAAGGATTGAATCTTCGCCGACAGCTGAAACATTGTAGACTGCTATTGTCGAGCTCCATATGACAGATTACTAAGCTCAAACGCGAGACGAAGAGCCTGCCGTGTAGCTGGTATGGTCAAGGGACAATACTGTTCGATGATCGCAGCTATACATTAGCTAAACTGATAACCAACTGGCGCCGACATAAGTCCGTGAAACTCCTAATTCCCTACGATCGAGCCAGACATCACTAGGCCAGAGAAGTTGCGCTTGCTCACACTCAATGCTAGGGCGGTTCGACGCTGTGCCTCCACCCGAACGGACACCCTTTGAGAATACCACATGCCCATAACGATTCTTTATACAACCAAAGTCGCCTTGTCATGTGCGCTAAGCACTTTCTGTCGAGTCAGTCCTGATTGGACTGTCCAGGAATCCTATCCAAAATCAGCATCATTCACCCTTCGCGCTCTATGGAGCCCTCCAGAGGCATAGCAAGCACTTCAAACATACCACCTTCCCCTCAACATAACGGTGACCCACCCACCCTCCTCCATCTTCACACCCGTCTCCAACCCATCTTTGCTCATCACCCCCGGCCCCAGCTTCTCATTCAACAGTGATTGAATATTCAAATCCCTTACAAACGGTGGGTCAACCGGCATCCGTCGCGGCGCAGCTGCTCCCGCACCGGCTCCGTTCTGCGCGGGCGGCGCAGCTCCTTTCCCGCCAGTCGGCACAGCACTCCCCGCCGCTTCCGTGGCGGTGCCTTGGTGCTCGCTCATTCTCGGGTTTGTGCCATCGGCAGTCGCATCTTCCGTTGTTCCTCCGTAAGGCATCTTCGGTGAGATTCCGTCTACTTTGCCGTTTGTATGCGAGGAGTTGTCTGTTTGCCCGCCAAGTTGGACCGGCTGATGGAGCCGCGATTGCCACGTCTGCGGAGGTTTCGAGGCGAGCTTTGCGGCCTTGAGTGTTGGTGTGCGGGCTGGCGAGGGGTTGGGAGAGACCTCTGGTGTATCTGCGGCCTCAGCTACATCGGAGACTATCGCTTTTTTGAGGGCGGCGGGGAGCTGGATGCGGTGTCCGTCTGTCATTGTTGTAATCGGGGTCCTGTGGGGAAGTGTGGGTCGTGACAGCTTGCTTTTGTGGGGTGACGATCTCCAAAGATGTCGATCACTGCTACCGCGGAGGGGCCGGGCCAAGGGAGTTACAGCTGGTGATGGTTTAAGATTCGATGCACACTTCTGTAGCTCCGACGAGTTGTTCGCGAGGATACACTCGGTACTTTAAAGCAATAATGGCAGACTTACCCAAGTGCTTGGCTGAGGAGGGGTCGCCGCGAGGCTGTGCTTGAGTAGGTAATCAGACCTCCCCTGTCACTACGCACGCGGCTTTGACGGAGACACCTCCCCTTCTGCTGATTGCAGGACCCTTAGTTTATTTGTCAGGGACTCAGTAGTTGCGTTGATTCTGCCGGAATCACTCGCCTCTGATGGAGCCAGTTGCTGATTGAGTGCTTTAACCTAGGCGCATCAGAACCAGACTGAATTCCTGTTGTTCGCCGACTCAATTACTGTGAAACAAAGAAAGGAGCCGTAAAGGCTTGTGGCCATTTGAGGCGGCTGTCTTTCCGCGTAACGCATGTTCGCTCAAATACACCGAAATTCCTCAAACAACAACAAGAACTCTCGTAGCCTCATTACCGTGATATTTTCGAAATGTACAGAACGAGTAAATGTACCGCGACTCCATCTAACAATTATAAATCTTTTAAAATACGAGCCGTTCTCGGCGCGAGAAAATCACAGGCGCAATGGTAGTCCTACACGTTCCGCACCGCGTCGCGTTTTCTCTTCATGTATTTCCCGGTATCTATTGCGGTGCCAAGTCTTTGTCTATATTTCCCACCTCTATTATCTGGCACAAACATCCACCTACTTCGCCGCATGTTTCAAAGTTTGCGGGACCGTGTGGGATATCCATTTGCTTCCTTCCCTGACGAGAATGCGCTATCGGACGGTCTCTGTTGCTGGCCAGCGCTCAGTCGCCGCCGTACTTCGCCGACTGTTGGCACGCTCTCATCCTTCATCTCAACCAGCGCACTTGTGGCCCGACCGCGTCCTTTCTTGATTGGTTTCTTGTAGGTAGCGAGGTAGAAGGAAATGAAGAGGAGTAAATAGGAGCTCAGGATGCCGATGCCGGCGAATGCCGCAAACTCCTCGCCGGCGCAAGTTCCCATGTTGGGCATGTGTGGGAAGTAGTTATATGAGAAATACGTGTAGGAGGTGAAGTAGACGAATCCTAGGACACCGAGTGAGTGGGTTATAAGAACCAAAACGTGGTTGGTGTTGCATACCAAGGTCTATCACGAACTGAACAATCTGCATTACCGTGATATATTGCTTCCACCATATTCGGATGCCGCGGGCACTTTGGAAATAGTACCAATACATTACAACATGCACCATCAAGTTGAGCGTAATTGGTACCCAAGAGACGGCTGTATGACCAACGAGCTGAGTGTAGCACAAAAGTGCAGTTGCGCCGTGGTGGTACGTGTGAAGGAAGGCTAAGAAGTGGGTTAACTGGTGGGTCGCTGGATGCGCTGAAGGGTGTCATACTCAGGGGCTTCTTCTTGAGGACGAGGAAGAACGTGTCGATAAGTTCGAGGAATTTAGTGAGATAGTTTAACTGTATCCGTTAGCCATTGTTTGCCAGACCTGGACTGAGAAACGCTTACGTAGTACAAGATGACTAATTCGTCTGTCCAACCACCTTTGTGCTGGCATACAGCGTAGAAAATTCCGTGCCTCCATACAGTAGGGAGCAATTGCTCCGCAAAGAGAGCCAGTAAGCATCCGCTGATAACGGTCAAATATAAGTTGTGAATTTTAAACAGCCCATTGAGCCTGAATGGCTCCCGGCTCCTCATCAATTCCCTCCCTCCAAATATTAAAATGTAATAGGATATGAGTAGGGTGGCCGTAGCCTTCAATGTGGAAATGGGCGTGTGTTCTGCGACGAAACGGAAGTCCTGGGGCTTGTAGCCCTTGACTGACTCGAAGGCCTTTTCGAAGATGGGCCATAATTGAAGCCCAAAGGGCCTATCGAGCGTCGGTACGCCGTACTGTATCCAATTGGGGAGCGACATGCTGATATGGAGTCGCGTAGCAGAAGAGGTGATTCAAGGTGCGATGGCCGGATTGCGCGGAAGTTTATGGAGCGCCTGCTCGAGGTACCCTCACTGCACGCTTCTCTGGTGCTGTTGATAAGTAGTAAGCATTGAAAAGAGCGACTGGAAGAGAAGACTGGCTGCGCGTGCTGTTGATGTATGAGTTGTGTTGCGTTGCGTTGCGCTTGGTCGTGTCTGACCGTTGACACAAGAAAAACCGCACGCGCAGGGGTTCGGAGATTGCAACAAAACGACGCGCCAATGGCGGGGGTCCCCCTCCTCTGCTCACGTCACTAACTACTGTCACTTGATATGTATTCAATGGAATACCTCATCCCAAGCTCTTCTTCTCTAGTGCCCTCTCAAAAGAGAAACCTTATGTAGAACTACCTCACGAAAACGTGGCATCAGCCATGACAAGGCATGAGTGACTGTGGGGGAGCTAAGCATATACGGAGTAGCTAAATATGAAGATGTAACGAGACAGGTATGGGTATCATCCGCTGTTTGATTCCACAAGTTCACCAAGTAGCAAGAACTCCACCAATGCTCTATAAGAATTTGCCCCGTCTACTAACCAGCCACCTTCCCAGGCGGTAGGCCTATGACTACCCTGAAGGCAACACAAGAGCTGTTCGATGCTACATGCTACGATTTGCTTCGTTTCGGGTACGAGATACATCAAGATGGACTGCGTCGAGGCGCCGTGAAGGCTCTCCCGGTAATTCAGAAGGCGAAGCGTGGTCGGATCGAACTGAGTTATCAGTGTGGTCTGCTAGTGGTCCAACTCCAGTTGTTCGATTCCTGTTCACCCATTGCGTGTGGTCCCTCGACCGAAGTGATGCCATCTGAAAGTGAATCCCTTGGGAGTCAGCCAAGACGTTGTCGGGTCCAGCGGGCGTGGGATGCCCTTGACTATCAGGCTCGCCCTCGTGTCCAGGCGCAGTACCTGGGCTTTCTCTTGCTGCCACCAAGGTGTTGTCGAAGGCACCTGGCACACCAACGGTAAGACTTAAACTCCCTTCGTGAAGGTCGTCCTTGACGGGAGTGACAAGGTCATCCTCGGAAAAACCTGTCTCGGGCCCGCCACGGTAGTCGCCCATAATGTCTTCCACTTCACCTCCCAAGGCGTGTCTGTATAGTCCGGATTCTTCTCCAGAATTAGTCATATCCATTGTCCTAGCATCACCTTCCGCCATAGTTGCTGACTCTCCATACAAATCCCCATCTTGGTCATTGCCGGAGAGCATCTCTTTCTGTAAAGCCTTCAACATGGAGAGCTCACGCGCAGCCCGCATCTGCTGTCTAACGTTGGGGCTGAAGGAGAACTGCGCCAAGGTCTTCTCAATCGCGTCCTCGACTAAACTCTTCGCATGGAAGGCCAGCTGTCTGGTATGAAACACACCACCGAAGGAGTAGCTAAGCCATAAGTATAAGACCAAGGCCTGATGCAGACGCTCCAATTCCCGGAGGAAATCTCTGTTCGACTCGATGGGCTTGTCAAGTACTTCCAGTGGCAACCCAGGGATGTCGAGTAGGCCCCCGCCTTCTTGGTTAGCGACGCACCTGGCAAGCTCCGTGATGAGCTTCGCCAGCTCTGGATCTCTGATCCGCACTGGCGCCGTGCAAAATATCATTCGGTCATTCGTTGATAAGCCTGGCACAACTTGAATGGCATCCGCAATGTCAAGTGTGTCCCTAAGATCACAAAGGTGGAATCTTCTATGCATGCGGCAAATCTCATGAAGCCTGATATAGATGTAACTGAAGGGCGTACCAGGAGGGAAATAGCTCGCAAAGCGCTCCATTATGGCTGCCGGGGGCATTATTCCTGCCGATACCAATGGTTCTGGCTCACCATTCATGGCGGCTTCAACAACAGGGAAGTCGAATTTCTCTAGGGTACTGACTAGACCAACATTCCTTGCTGCTGGTAGTGCCGCAACGACATCGTCGCCATTTTCGTCTTTAATGTAAGGTTGTTGATCGGAATGGAAATCCTTCTCTTGTGCGTCCACTTGCGTATCACGGACAGAGTCGTCGGCATCCTGTAAGGCTGTCCGATATCGTCCAGCTCTGCCCGCTATCTGCTTGATCTCCGCAACGTTTAATTTCTGTATTCGAGTACCGAGCACTTTTTGGGTGCTCTCAAATATAATTCGCTTGATACTCCTAGACTTTGTTAGCACTGTACATGGTCAAGAGAGCTGTTACACTGACAGATTTAGTCCCATTCCAATGGCGTCGCTGGCCACAAGATAATCGTAATCGTTATTCGGATCATTGAAAAGCCTGGCCTGCTGTGCTCGTGTCTCAGGCGGTAGGTTACCATAGACGATAGCAACTTTGCGTTTGGTTATTTTTTCAATCTCTTTTCGCAGTGCGTGTATGCCCATCACAGAAAACGACACAATGCAATCACCCTTCCGAAGTTTCCTTAGATCACCGTTAAGACTGGACAAATCCATCTGGAGCGGGCTAAGGCGTTCGTATTTGTGCACTTCCAGCTTTTCACCCATAGATGCTGCGAGTTCGCGGATAAGAGGCACTACCCGCTCCTCGCCACAAAGATGTACTTCTTCTGCTCTAACTCCCAAAAGCGCCTGAGTCCATGCCCAGCCCCTGTCTTTCGATCCTATCATCTGTATCTCATCGATCACGCACACCTCCACTTCATTGTTGAGAGGGATCATCTCAACTGTGCAGCTTTGCATTGTAGGTCTTAGATCATTATCAGGTGCTCTCCTTTCATCTCCAGTAAGGAGCATGCATCGTTTTCCTTTGTTGTTGAGCCGCGTATAGACCTCATGCGCAAGAAGTCTGAGCGGCCCGGCGTAAATACCACGCTCTACTTGTTCTAGCCGTTTCAGCGCATGATATGTCTTTCCCGAATTGGTAGGCCCAACATGAAGATGGATTGTCCTCTGCATTGCCCTTGTGCCCGGGAACCACTCGGTAGGATACCGCAGATCAGCCAACGCTCTCTGCCTTTCCAGATCCGGGCGCGTGAAGTGCCGAGCAGAGAGGTGACCGTAGAAGGCATATTTCAAACGCGCCCTAAAGTTTTGAGCATCATTCTCCCGATAAGCCTTCACAAGACTGAGAAAGCTCGTAGGTGAGATGTCGTCTTTCTCATGCTGTGACAGGTCCTGCTTAAAAGCAGCTACCACCGTCCTGGCAAATGAAAACCAAGTGTTATGCAACTGCTCTTTGCTAAGACCAAAGCCTGCAACCAGTGGCGAATCCTCTATTTCTTCTTTAAGCTTTTCCAACGCCTCGACTATACTCGTCTTGACCTGTTTGAGTGGTGTACGTTGACGCACTCTTGCCAAATCTAGATTGTATTCGCCCTTCTGAAGTGCACGACTGCGGGAGAGAGGATCCAGGCGCTGGAGGTTGGCTTTCAGCGCATACGTGCGGTTCGTAGGGTGGGTACGAAAGACTTGTACGGTGTCCTCTTCAGTGGTGATTCCCTTAGGGGATCGGCCATAGTGTGCTGCTGCGCTGCGCCTGTTGCTCTACCTAAATTTTAGCTTCGAGTTGATGCTGTGTGAGGGAACAAAATCTTGGGCGGTCCTTACACCTTGCGAGCCGTTTGGACTTGTGTAGCGTCTTATCCGAAGAGACGGTGTCTCTACCTCCTGTGATATACGAGATGTTGCGTGGATCGACCTTTGGGAGACCGTGGTGTATAGCGGATCGAGCCATGATTGACTCCTGAACGCACAGAATATGCATTGGCCGGCTCGTGCTCGAAATTTCATAGCACTTGCACGAGTCTACCCAGAATCTATGGGAGGACAGGCCACATGCGAGATGAAGACAAAGAATGCAGGCGTGGGTTGGTGTTGCAGTATGAAGAGGTCTGCCTGCGGAGGCTGCGGCGACTTCGTCAAAATCTATGGCGATGGCAAAGCCAGTCATCGGTGACGGCAATCAATGAGGAACCACAACCCTCTAATTGCACCAGTATCACCAATATTTCGGAAATCTCTACAACACTGAGTCGAACACAGCATATACTGGCTTTGATGGATCCGTTCACATAGTACTCCTACCACACGGTTGCAATTGCTGCCTCGAAGCGTTGCAACTCCGCAAGCATGGGAACCTCCATAATCGATGTACAGCGCAATGGTAGGCGCACCGCCTATATCGTACTACATTGTACTGATGTCGGATAGCTATACTGGCTAGCATTCGCAATGTCACCGCTAGAGACGTACGTCGGCTTGCACAGCGACCGGGAGAGGATACTGCTGATGGTGGTAGTGGAAAGTGCTGGTCGTGGACGAAGCAAGTCGCAAGATTATAGACAATGTAATGAAGGAGGATGATATACTGAGCGAAAACATCACGAGTACGATGCGAAATCCCCGGCCTCGCTGTCATCAGGCTCCTGACTTACTTCCAGATATTGAACAGATCGAGAACAAACGGCCGAGGAACAGGGACATGGACGCTATCTACTTCCTGTCACCTCTACCACACATCGTTGACTGCGTCCTGGCGGACCTCGAGCGGCGTCGGTATCGCAAGGCCTTCGTACTATGGACATCTTGTGAGTGGGCACGGTATTGAGATATAACGGTAGTGGCTAATCATTTGCCAGTACTCCCTCCCGAATTGCGAAGTCGGATCGACAGTTCGGAGGCGGCCATGAAACAAATAGCCTTGCTTAGAGTACTTAACCTCGACTTCTTCCCACAAGAATCACACCTGACAACGTTTCGAGATCCATGGAGTTTTCCAATACTATATCACCCAGCATGCAGCAACTTGGTTAGGCAGCATATGGAAGACCTAGCGCAGAAGGTTAGCAAGCTTATAAGACAGTGCGGGATATGGATGCTAAGCTCAACAGATTGTCTCTATTTGCGTCTGCCTTGGGGAGTATCCTACTATCCGGTATTTCAGGCCACCTCAGGCGACCCACGAAGCACGTGTGTTATGCTTTCATCTCGCCAAATTCGTCCAGGATGCCATCGATCTTTATGCCAAATTCCACGACGACTTTCCGCCCCAGTCATCTCGACCTATAGGAGTCCTGTTCATCGTAGACAGATCTATGGACGTAATAGCACCTTTCGTTCACGAATTCACCTACCAAGCTATGGCGCACGATCTATTACCGCTCAAAGAGAGAGAAAGAGTGACCTATACAACCGTTCTAAACGAGGGGCGGCCGGATGAGGAAACCAAAGAGCTGGTGATAGAGGAGAAAGATGGGATATGGGTAGAGAATCGACATCGGCATATGAAAGACACCATTGAGAAGTTGATTGGTGACTTTCAAAGATTCGTCAATGAGAATCCTCACTTCGCAAACTCGGACAGCGGGAAGGCGAACAGTCTCAACGCTATAAAGGATATGCTTGCGGGCTTGCCGCAGTTTCAGGGCAAGAAGGAGGCATATTCTCTGCACCTCAACATGGCGCAGGAGTGTATGAATGTTTTCCAGCAGCGGCGTCTTCCGGATGTCGCCTCGGTGGAGCAAGTGAGGTGTTCCCCACGTGTCTGACGACTAAAATGCTAACGGACCCAGAGTCTAGCTACTGGCTTGGACGAGGACTTTAAGAAGCCAAAGAACATAGCTCACACCCTCGTCCGGACACTCGACGAAGACAACGTAAACGCTGCTGATCGATTACGCTTGATTGCGCTGTACCTGATGTATCGAGACGGACTCATCCCAGGGGACATTCAAAGGCTTCTAGCCCACGCCCAACTTCCGCCTCAGGACGGGGAGGTACTCAACAATCTAGAACTTCTAGGTGTCCGGGTGGCCAAGCCTCCCAAGGACACAAGACCAGCTCCACAGCCAATGTTCGCACGGAAGCAGCCCCCTGCTACACCCTCAGAAGAATACTCGCTTTCACGCTTCGAGCCAGCACTGAAACAAATGCTGGAAGAGTATGTCAGGGGGAGCCTAGACTATGCCATATTCCCGTCCACGAAACCCGAGCTCGACGCTACAAACGCATCCCTCGACAGAGAAGCAACCCAGACCTCACTTCGCAGCGTCAAGCCACAATGGGCCAAAGCTCGCGATGCTTCTAATGAGCCCAAGCAGCGCGTCATCGTCTACATGGCCGGTGGCGCTACGTACTCCGAGTCTCGTGCCTGCTACGAAGTCACCCGGAGCTCGATGAAGGAGGTGTTCCTCGCTACATCTCACATGCTGACGCCGGGCTTGTTCCTCCGGCAGCTTGGAGATTTGTCCGTCGATAAGAGAAGACTCAATATTCCAGCTGAGATGCCTCAACCGCAGCCCCCGAAATGGATGACCGAGAAAGAGGATGAGCCACCGCCGCCGCCAAAGCAGCAACAACAGCAGCAGCATTCGGGCAGTTTGCGTGGACCAAGGCCGCCGACGTCCGAGATGGAGAAGTTGAGTGTCGGTGGTGGCAGTTCGAAACCGCAGAATGGCGCACCGACGGCGACGAACCAGCCATCGCAAACTGCTGGCAAACCGCAGAAGGAACCGGAGAAGAAGAAGAAACATCATTTCTTCTCTTCGAAACGAGGCTAGCCGTCTGTCCAACTGGTTTGGGTCTTTGTTTTATCTGGGAAGGTCGGCTTTGGTGGAGGCCATGGTGCATTGTGTGGGACGGCATTTATCAAGCGCGGCGTTTGGGAGCATGAGTTATACCCATGTCTCCTGGGAATATCTCTCGTCCGCGATAAGATGCTATGTACTTCCTGTTCTATGGTGGGCTCGCATTTGATCTTTGCACGATCATGCAAGGGCCCTTTTCGGGGATATGTAGATTTCGTATCCTCAACCGAATCAAATCAACAATAAAGATATGTCTACGAACTGCAGAAATGGGACTTCCCAGTTTCACTCCGAAGAGGCTAGGCTCGTCAAAAGACTTCCCCTATCAAAGACGAAGTTGATTGTACGGACAGAGCACTGGTGCGCAAGACCAACCTTATAGGGTTTCCTGAACGATGGTTTTAAGGCACGACCATGATCCCACGGGCATGACGCAGCAACAGACAGGAGAAAGAGGGAGACGATACGCGTGAAGAGAAACAAGACGTGGGAACTGGATATCGAATGCTACAAACCCTGACAGTACAGCGGGCCAGCAATGGTGTTCCGAGGGCAGAATATTCGAGGAAGACACACTAGATCTAGAACTCTGAAGGCCTTGACGGGACTTGCCCTTAGTTAGCTATCCCTAGATTCTTTTTGCCACTCCACTACCATGTATATACATGACTGCTGCTTTGTAGAACTTTCTGTATTTTAACAGTTTTTGGGCCGACGTTGTGAGAAGCGCTCTTATATCCCATCAAAAGCGATACGAATTAAACTGGGAACGGGATGGGGAGTAGCTAGTGTGCAAACTTGCTGTGGGCTGCAACTCATGGAATGGATGTGCATGATCGGCTACTTTTACCTGCTCCTTTCAAGTCTTGTGCTCGAAGTTTCTTATGACGAGATAGTGGTCACTCGAGCCACATCTGGGACGCAGTACCTATCCAAACCGATTGCATTACATTAACAGTCTCGATTGCCATAAGCTAACGGTAGACGTAGGTAGACGTAGGTACCTACACGTAGACTTCAAAAAAAGGGAAGGCGGGGGGGTTTTTTCAAACTACATTTCGCAAGGAGAAAACTAAAACACAGGTATTGGTTTGATACAAAAGCCTTAACCGTAGCATTATCGACAAAAAAAGACAGAAAGAGGTTGCTGTTGCCCCCGCTCCCTTTGGTATCATGCTTCTGCTCTCTTCTTTTCCACAACAACCGCCACGAAACACGCGTGAGCCATTCTATCATCTCGCTCAATCGCACAACTACTCGTCTTCGTCCTCCGCCGCCTTTGTGGCGAGTACGTATCTCGATTTGCCGTGTGCGTCTGTCTCGTGCTCCAAGGCGAGCTTCTGGACCGCGGCGATGATGTTCTCCAGATGGGTATCCCTGATGTTGCGGTTCTTGCGACCCAGATCGTTCAGATATGGGACCTTGTTGAGGATGAAATAGACAATTGCGATGACGATCGTGACACCAATCGAGTATGCCCATATCACAACGACAGTTACAACATCGGTCCAACCGTCCTGGCGAAGGAGACGGTTGCGGGTGACGGGGTCGGACACGTATTCGGATGGGCTGCCCGATAGCCAGCCAAAAATGCAGAAGAGGGTTGCCAATGCGTCAACAGCGAGAATTGCGCCAACCAACTGCCACGATGGCCATGTTTGCCCACCACGAGTGACGAAGATCAGCCACTACGCTTCGTTAGCATGAACTTAGACCGGCAAAAGTCGTACTCACGTTTTCAGTCAAGGCCACCTCGAGGAAAAGAATTTCCTGGATGTTGCCGAAGTTCTGAATAATACCACCGTTCGGCAAGTAAAGTGACCCACGAACAACCCATGTGGCCAGCGCAAGCAGGATACCCAAGACAATACTGATAATCCAGATCTTTGGTAGCTGCCACTCGACGGGTCTTGCTTCGGAGTGTGCGTTGTCGTAGGCAACAGCGACAGTGGCCAAATCGGCGAAAAGAGCAAGGAAGACGATAAGGTCGACACGAATGACTTCATTGATGATAATTGCGGCCGTGGTGATGTATATCTCGAGATGAAGACAAAGGGCGATACGATACTGGATATAGGCCTTCATGCGCTGGAAAATTTGGCGAGCGGTCTTGATAGCGAAGACGATCGTGCTAAGACCAGGGGCAAGGAAGACGATGTCTGCGGCTGCTTGGGCTGCCTAGAAAGTGCGTTAACAGCTGTTGCCACGAAGATCCTGACATGAATTAGGGCGTGCACACCTCGCTAGCACCTTCAACTGCAATACCACAATCTGCCTTTTTTAAACTTGGGGCGTCGTTCACACCTTCATACACGTTAGCAAATAGTCCGGGATATGGCTAAAACACTTACCATCTCCGGTCATAGCAGTCAAATGGCCTCTCTGTTGTAACATCTCGACGACCAGGTATTTGTGCTCGGGGAAGACCTCGGCAAATCCATCGGCTCGCTCGACGAGATCGTGCTGGGTGGTGCCGCTAAGCCCGCCGTGAATGAGTTTCTGTGAGTTGTACACCTTACTACCGAGACCTAGCATCTTGCAGGTTTCCTTGGCAATGGCGATTGCATCACCTGTAAGCATCTTCACCGGCACGCCAAGCTGCTGAGCTTCGACAATGGTCTGTGCGGTATCTTCGCGAGGAGGATCGAACATGGAAAGCATGCCGAGCAGAACCCAGGGTTCATCGTTCTTCTGATAAGCGACACCCAAAGAACGGAATCCACGACGGGCGAACTCAGCTGCCTTGTCTCGGAAGAGGTCGGCAGTTTCTTTGGAGCAGCTGGATAGAGCAAGGATGGCTTTTGGGGCGCCTTTAGCGCACGTGTACTTTGTGCCATTCAACCAGCAAATCGTGGTGATACGCTTGGAGACAGGGTCGAACGGGATGAACTTCTCAGTCTTCCAGTTATCCTGCAAGATTTCCCTGGCCTTGGGATAACGCTTGAGGGTAAGGATGGTAACCTTGTCGATGGGATCGAGAGACTTGATGTTGTGAGACGAGGCCAGAGCAGCGACAGCCATCATCCATTGGACATCTTGACCTTCGGCGACGTACGGTTCGCGAATGCTCAGCTGATTGGCAGTAAGAGTACCGGTTTTGTCAGAGCAGAGTACATCTACACCAGCGAGCGACTCAATAGCGGTAAGCTTCTGGACGATAGCTTTCTGTTGTGCCAAGTAGGCAGCGCCGACGGCCAAGGTGGTGGTAGTGACAACGGGAAGACCGACTGGGACACCGACGATGAACAGGATAAGAACGTAGTGAAGCAAGTTAGTGGAGCTATGTTCGGGAGTGGCAATCTTCAGGTGGTGGAAGAAACCGCCGATCCAGGAAGCCAAAATCCAGAAGACCACCAGGACAAGCAGCGCAGTACCAATGGAGTTCATGATGGCCTTGAAGTGACCTTGATCCTTGGCGCCTTGTACGAGAGATGCCGTGCGACCGACGAATGAGTGTGGGGCAGTCGTGAGGGCGACGGCGTAAGCCTTGCCACGCTTGCAGCCGGTAGTGTAAAACACAGTATCTCCCATGTACTTGTCAACAGCGAGGGATTCACCTTGAAAAGCCGGTTAGCCGACAGCTCGAAACTCTCAACGGTGGTGAACACGCATACCAGTAATTGCAGATTGATCAGTGGCCACCAAAGAATTCCCGTGATGCGGCTTCTCCTGTGGCTCATCTTTCTCGTCGTTGTCCTCCACGTCCGACTCGGTGCCAAACAGGTCCTGCTCCAACAACTGCTTGTACGTTTCATAGTCTTCGGGATGTTCGTAGTCACAGATCAAGCGACAATCTGCAGGGACAGTCTGACCTTCCTCAATGATGACCTAGAGAAGGTTAGCAGCTGGACTTTCATCTAGCGATATGAGTACTCACAATATCACCAGGGACGATCTCTCTAGCCAAAATTGAGTCTTCGTGACCATCGCGGCAGACAGTGGCCTTCATTGCAATGTCACCTTTCAAACTTGCAACAACATCCGCGGCCTGCTTTTCTTGATACCAACCGACGATTGCGTTGAGCATAAGAATACCGATGATGACACCGAAATCGACCCAGTCACGAAGGCCAGCAGCAAGAACGACGGCAAGCTCCATAACTGCATCGTTCGTCAGCTGGCGAACTTTCACATTTTCCAAATACGCGGACTTACCGTAGAGGATAGGACCGGTGAAGTAGCCGAGGAATTTCAAAAACAGGTTTTCCTTTTCCGTGGTGAGTTCATTCCAGCCGTACTTTTTACGCCGAATCTCGACTTCGCTCGAATTCAGCCCTTGATGGATGTCCGCATTGAGCCAATCCGGAGGCACGACACCCAAGTCAGTAGGTTGAGCGATTGGGGATGTGCCTGCTCGCCAAAAAGCCCACTGTCGAGAATATTAGTATGCCGTTGACAGCTCCAAGACTCGTTTAAGTATAGTGCTTACCCAAGGTTTGGCCTTTCCAACATCTGCGGCACCTGCCTCTTGTGCCTCCGCAGCTATGGCTTTCGGGTCGCGATAGGTGGAGATGAATTTTTGCAAGGCGCTATATTCATCTAGCTGATCATCGTCGAGAGCGGCCCAGTATTGAGAGCCTCGCCTGCCCTGCCCCGAAAAACGACGGGAGCCTTGGCGGCTCTTTTCCCGGGCGGGATCTCCATTCTCCAGATCTTTCTCGTTGAAGCGAATGTCACGCTGGAAGCCACCGTCGGCGTTGGCGTTGGTGTTGCCAGGGCTGACAGACCTTGGATCACCACGAGGGCTCGAGTCGCTATCCATGCTGTTGCTGAAGGCTGGCTGTGATGGGATTTGGGGAGCTCCAGTTGGAGACAGACCTTGACCAGCTACACCCACACCATCCGGGTAGTAAGTCCCGCGTTCTGGGTCAATGCCGCCGGTGTTGGTAGCCATCTTGGGCAGGACACCTCTGAGTAGCACTCAGACGGCAATTGAATTGTGGGAGAGAGGGAGATATACAGAAGAAGAAGATGCTGAAGTAGGAGTAACAGGTTAAGAGGTGAGGTGAGATGGAAGATGATGAATGAGTGGTGTGAGTGCAGGAGCAGACGAAGAGCTTCGGGCGGGGAACCTAAGCAGAGCAAGCGTCATTTGTACTTCGCCTAGCCGCCCAATCGCACTCGCCCTCAAATTCGCGCAGAGAGATGGCGGCGCAAAAAGCAGCTGCCCTTTCCGTCCCAACCAGTGCCATTATTCGCCGGCTCCACCGTAAAAAGGCCCGCGCTCTGCCTCCACTACCTACGCACCAAAGAGCAAAATCTGAAAAGGAAAAGATATTTTTCTTTACCTTGGTAGCTTTTCCCACTGCCAATTGTGCCAGTTCCGGGTCGAGCAGATTTGCGCTCGTGCAGCCCTGGTACGGTACACGACTTTCAAGTAATTACCTACAGCGGGCCTGAATACCACGGCACATTCCTATGGGTGAGATCAAAACACATCAGATATAGTTCTTTCTTCGAGGCCCATCAAGCAGAGCGTCAGCGGCGGCCGCCGTTACAGCTCTGACAATCTACGTTATCACCCACCTGTACCTATCTAGCTGCACGATGAGGTTTGGAGGCAGGGGAGCTAGTTACTTTATGCGGTAGCTTGCTAGAGCTGCACACTGCGGTTAAGCAGGAGGTTTACCCCGCGCTCGAGCACAGACACGGGGAGCTCCATCATGTCTTACCAATTGAATGTCAAACATGCGACAAGGATAAGCAACAGCTGCACAACTTATCGCACCCGCCATACACCAAAGACTACTCCGTAGTAACGCCGTTGCGCCAGCCACCATGATGTCGTTGTGCTGGGGGGGCAGGTTTGTCGTTTCTGTGAACTCGTACCCTGATACCAGGTAATTATGTAGCTATCGCTGTCCGCTAGATCTGAATTAATAATGTCTTATATCTTTGTCGATGCCCAAAAAGCCATTTGAAAGCTTCCAGTGTTCAATCTTTTCTACGTCGGTTCCCGCTATACAATTTTCAACGATCCTTCGCGGAATTATTGAGGGACGCCTTTGCGCTACGGCTTCGTCTTGGGACCGACCACCTTCGAGGATTGACCAATGCCAGCCTCCTCTAGCCGTTGGCAAGCTGCGTCACTACTTAGGCCCTGAAGCTCGGATTGAACAACCGCGCACAAACGCGAGATTTAACCGTGGTTAATAATTACTCCTTCGTGCCTTCGGAATAATATTGCACCTCTTCCTAATTAGGAAGAGGTTTATAC